>JABUQX010139565.1:0-27500 GCA_015478945.1 Trachelipus rathkii
TATGTATTTGTGTCATATAATTATATTTATAATTTACTTTTAAATATTAATGTATAGCTATTATATTTATATAGAATGAGTCTGAATGACAAAACTCAAAAGTGACTTAAGGGATGCAAATGAAATAATAAAAATATTGAAATTAAAATTATACCAAGATTGTAAATGAAGGAGGATGAGTGAATGACTAAATTAAATATTTGGCTTTGAAATATCAACTTTTGATTCACTAATCACTAGTCCCCACTCCCCAGTCACTACTGAGTACTGACTACTGTCCAGCTCATTATCACTGAGCTCATTAGCGTGATCAGCCACATTTAATTTTGATATAACTGATAAGTCTGATATCTCAGTCGTATGAAGTATCGTGTGAGAATGACAGTGGTGAAGGAGCAGGGCAGTAACAGGACTCTTAAGCTTAGCTGCCTTAGCATAATCATCTCTCTCAGTTGGCAAATTTTCAGAATTTCCTAGTTCTAGATTATGAGCAATAAATACTAGTTTTTGCAACGTCTACACAACAAAAGTTATATTTCATGCAAGGGCCTTTGCTACCTTTTATTTCCTTAAAAAGTACAGTCACACAACTTTTTGCACGTGACATTTCTAAATTCTGATTAAATAATTATGATAAAAATGTTACTGAAAGCTGAAACAGAGTAAGAAAACATTGAAGCCACAAACAGAATATTATGAATATCAAAATTCAGAATAAAAAATAAAAATATGGAAAACCCATAAAAATTTTGAACAAACTCAGGGGCTTCCACCTTGTAGAAAATTGGAACAAAAAAATGTCCAAATTAGAGCATATTTGCTAAAATTTATAATATAATTGTTCAAACATGTAAATTCCACAACTTAATTAAAAAAATTTTTTCTTGTTGTTTTTTTCGGAAAAAAACGAGCTTGTTTTTTTCCTTTCCCAGCCCTAGTTTTGATATTTCTAGAAGCACCTCTGCCAATTGTTAAAAAATTGCCAAATTTACGATATATTTATAATGTTATTTTTATATATCATTTCTTTTTACATTAAAAAAAATCAGTAAGGTTATGGTAAGTTTGGTTAAGTAGACAGATTTACTATATATAAATTAACAAAACATCATAACCTAAACTTAATATTTCTTAAAATGAATTTAAATAAATTTTTTTTAGTAGATTGATTAAATTTATATATGAGAGCTTTGGCACCACTGTTTTAGTACTTTTACATGGGGATGAAAGATATAAAAAAAAAAACCAATTATCGGAAAAAATATTAATTTCATTAGAATCTGTTGAAGTTGATTATTACCAGGATACCATATGGGGTGAATAGGGACATCTCTTGGAATTTATATTTGTATATAAATTATTTTAATTTTTACTTGGGTAATTGTGTATTATACTCAAATTAACCATAAATATTAATGTCAATAATCCATAAAATAAGAATTAAAATGTTATAAAATAAGAATTAAAATCTGGTATCCCTATTCAGGGGATGAATAAGGGACGCTTCTTGGAATTCATATTTTGCATATAAATTTAATTTTAATTTTTCCTTAATATAGGTAACTGTTTGTTATATTAAAATTAGCTATAGGTAATAAAAATGTCAATAATAATAATGCATAAAATAAGAATGACAATGGTGTTCCTATTCACCACATCATGATTTTTATATGGAGGTGAATAGGGTAAAGTTAGGCCTGGTGATTTAAACACTTTGTACTGTTTGAAACAAAGATTTGCTTTGTCAGTTTAAAGTTAACATACTCAACTGTATACACTGAAAAAACAATTAAAATCCATCCATAACTTTTCATTTTAATAACAGTTAAGAACTCACATTTTTCAAAAGTGAAAGTTTAAAGCTAAATATACTCAACTGTATATACCAAAAAAAAAATTAAAATCCATCCACAACTTTTCATTTTATAACAGTTAATGAAATTCTATTTAAGAAAATTTCCTCCCCTAATACATTATAATTTTTTTAAAATATAAAAAGACTCTAGAATTAAAGATAATCTAAAAACTTTTAGTACTACCACATGCCATCTTGATACAAGAAAGCATGCATTCAGGAATAGGGTTGTTAAATTTTGGAATAGTCTGCCACAGGAGGTTGTTGAGTGTGACTCAATTGCAATTTGCAACATTTAAGAAAGGGTTAGATAATTATATGGATGGGTTGGGTATCATATAATATATTTAGACAAAGCCAAATTGGCGGGTTTTTAGTTACAGTAGTTATTAATGTAAGACTCATGCGTGATCATAATAACTTGGTTATTAATGCATGGATGGTTTGGGTATCATATACATATCATTAGTTTTGGCTAAGCATGTGGAATGGTTTGGGTATCATATATATATATATATATATATATATATATATATATATATATATATATATATATATATATATATATATATATATATATATATATATATATATATATATATATATCATTAGTTTTAACTCAGCCAAATTGGTGGATTTGTAGTTACAGTAATTTGACAAGCCCTAGGGTGCTTTGTGGATTTGCAAAGAGCATGTTTGGTTAGTGGGTTGACTGGGATAGTCTCGACAGGCCCATGTGGCTTCTTACTGTCTCTATATTCTTAATGTCTTAATGGCTATTGAATGAGCAAAAAAAAAATTTTTTCTTTTTATATTTGTGTCCTCATTCACTCCCTGAATTTTACTGTCCCAATTCATCCCTCCTGATTCTAATATTTAAATCCTATTCATATTAGGCAATATATATATATATATATATATATATATATATATATATATATATATATATATATATATATATATATATATATATATATATATATATATATATATATATATAGCTCGTACCGTGCGGACGTGTTTCTACTTAGCTCCGTTTGACAAGCTAAAATTTTTGTTATATTGGTGTAGACTTCCGCATTATTGCTAAAAGTTTCCTAGCATTAGAGATCTCCTTTATTACTGTTTGGTTTATGATGACTATTGAATATATATGAGGAAGCCTATGATAATGATGTTCGTAGCTACTTCAATGTCGAAAGTGAACCTAAATTAAGTTATGTGATATGATCCGACGAATGGAAAAATTTGGATGACTCCTAAGGTAACCAACCTTTCGTAGAAAGTCTGCTAGTCGGCCAAAACTGATGAAAAGTTATTAGTGTTGGTGATTAATATAAAGGTTTTGTGCATGATTCTGTGACTCAACGTTATATCTGCAATAATTCTCAATTTGTATATGAAGTAATTATCTACTTAGAAACAGTACAAATACAGGAGACAGGTAAAGAAGGAAGAACAGAGTAATCACTCAATTAGGAGGAAAGCGTGAATAAAGGGAACGAAATATAAAGAAACTCTTACAAAAAAAAAAAGAAAAAATTAAGAAAAAACTTTGATAAGAATTGATAATTTATTCAAGCTCACTTAAAACTAGGTTAAAAATATTCGTCAGTCGAGACCATTTGGGAGGAGTTAAGTGCCGGTGTTGTAAATTTGTGGAAAGGTTTTATGTTCTTACAAAAAGTTTTATGTTTTTTATAATATAAAGTGTATAAATTGCTGTCGAATAACGGAAAGGTTTTAAAAATTTGAAATTGGTTTGTAATCTCGGAGATAGTAAACCTATTTTTAACAAATATTTAAATTTCCTTATTATATATGGGGGGGATTTTAAAGAATTTTAAATAATTAAATAAAGGATTTTAATAAATGAATTGAGTAGTGTATGTATTTTTAACAAACATTTAAAATAAAAAGTTTATGTTAATTTAAGAATTTTAAATAAGTAATTTAGGATTTAATAGATAAATAGATAGATAAATATCACTCTCTCTCTCTTTTTTCTTCCCCTATCTAACCATCACCTCCTCCCACCCTTATCCTAGCAACCACCAAATAGTGATCCGATATCCCCCTCCTGCCCTCTAAATACATTTACATCTAGCAATCTGCCTCTATCCTTCCCATTTACACACACATAATCCAGTACCGCCCTCCCCCGTTATCACTCTTCCATGTATACTTATGATTCTCACTTTTTTTTGAACCAAGTATTCCCCACTATCATTCTTCTTTCCTCCGTCAATGCAGTCAGTAAAGTATTCCATAAATTCTAAAAGGTTTGTCTGATATGGCCCATACCCTTTCTAGAAACTAATGCTGGGAGTCATACAATACCTTATCTTTTAAATATTTTTCTCTATATGACCTTTCATTAGCTTTTCCAGAACCTTTACCACCAAGAGATGTTAAGCTAACTGGCTATAATTTCAAATCTTCCTTTACTACCTTTCTTTTAAATAGAGCATGCTGTATGCTATTTTCCAGTCATCTGGTACCTCACCAAATGTTATAGATAGCTTGAAAATCAAATACAGTGCCTTTGCAATGATGGTACTACCCTCTTTCAGAATTCTACCATATATTCGCACCAGGGCCTGCAGCTTTACTTGGATCAATATGATCTAATAAAAATTTAATATCTTTTACATCAAATTCAAATTCTGTAAGTATTTGTTACATGCATACAAGAACTATGTCTCCAAACTATTATCTAATCTTTCCTCAGTAAACACTGAAGCAAAAAATGAGCATTGAAAATGTTGACCAACTCCTTATCTGAACTCACTAAATTTTCATCAATTTTAATTGGACCAATTGTCCTATTCTTACTTTTAAATTTATAAAAGCTAAAAAACTTCTTCAGATTCTTATTACTATTCCTTGATAAATTAATTTCTGCCTCTCTTTGCCTTTCTTATTGACTGGTTAAGTTCATTTCTATTTTTCCTATAATTTTCTAAATCATCTTCCCGTTATTTTAAAACCTCTACTCTTTTCATTTATTTTCTCTTATCTCTCTATTCCACCAAACAGGTTTTCTCTTCGCCACCCTAATGGGTTTATCTTTAAAACATACTGACTGAATATTCATTAAAATTTGTTTAAAATGTTCCCACATGATAAAACAGTTTTGGTCTTTAAACTCTTTTATCCCAGTCAGTTATACTATTCATGTCTCGAAATTTGGTAAATTAGCCGTTTCTGAAATGTATTATCTTTTCCCTATTAACTTAGGTCCAGATATAACATTCATATTAAATCTAATTATATTATGGTCACTAAGTCCTAAATTCTCCTCAACTCTAACTTCATCCACCATACTTTCATCATTAGTTAATATTAAGTCTAATAGTTCCGTGTGGGCGTTAAGTATCTTTGTCCATATATATATATATATATATAATATACAATTTATGAATGCAAAGAACTACTATGGTCCATATTAGACAAAAAATCCCAATGAATGGAAAATTAAAATCACCCATTATGACTAGACCTTTTCTTTACAGGCATGGTCTCAGTTTTCTTTCACAATTTCGATCTAATTCTTGACTTTGTAGGAAGTCTATAAATGCCCCTATTCTATGATTTATTGACTATACCTTTTTCTACCACACTGTCTCAATATCATGATTAATTTTAAAGTCAGTCATTAGTACAGATTGAATATTGCTTTTAACATAAAGCGCCACACCACCACCCTTCTTTCCTCTACGCTGGTATAAATAAAGTGAATATCCCTCTATATCATATTCCTGAAAGGAGTCTCCATATAATTCTTCATTAACCCATGCCTCAGTTATGCAAATGTCTAGTTTCTCATTTATGGTATAACTAATCAGCCTCATCTTTTTTATTTCTAAGGCTATGAGCATTTGTGTAAAAACATTTGATACTCGAAATGCTGTTATTTTTATTGCTATCATCATTATTTGAACCTGTAACAACACTAGCTTTATTTATCTCCCCACTATTACAGTTACCATTGCTATTATTCATATCCAGATTTAGCCCACCACCCCCTACTTTTTTCTGGTAAACAAGTCTCCAAACTGGTACTGAAAAGACCAACACCTTTATGACTCAATCCATCTGCTGCATAAAGATCTTTATCCCGTAATTCTCACCAAATCCAAAACCTAATATTTTCTGAAAAACATAATTTCCTATCCCTTTCATTTTTACACCTAAAGAGCCCTCCCCCATTCTTGACCTGTGCCTAACCTAGGTAAAATCCAGAAATCATGCACCTTCTTCCACTAGCTTTCATCTTCTTAATCAATCTCCCATAATCTGCTATTAATTCTTCTGACCTTCTATGCCTTATATCATTTGTACCCACATGCACAATCACATCTGAATCAACATTTGTAGAATCAATCTCTCTATCTATCCTATCCACGATATCACTCACTCTGGCACCTGGATAACACTCTCAATCGTTTCTTTTTGTTCTTATTTGAAAAGTCCTATCTAGGTTATTGTATCATAGTCTCAATTAGCAATTTATCAATCTTCCTTTAGAAAACTCAGCATTACCATTGGCACTCTCACAGTCCTCCCCATCCCTGGAAGACAATTGAACCTGTTACTGCAGGTCACAGGCTGAATGACTTTCGAGATCCTCATCTTTAAATTATTATTTCTAATTCTACAACTCTATATTCATCTACAGACCTATTATACACTACTTTATCCTTTTCCCTCTAATCTTCCTGCTAGGTGAATCACTATTCCTGTCTACCCATCCCGCTCCCTCCTTGCCTCGACATCCCTACTAACTTTTTTCTAACACTTCCCTCCTTTCTCAACTCAAATACTTCTTCTTTCAATCCATTCATATTTTCACTCCCAGGCATTCTCTCCTTCCTTAACACATTCTCTGCATTCAAAAACACAAACAGGGCAGCTATTCACATATTCTCCTCTCACTCCCACAGATATCACACAGAGCATACATGCTTTAAATTATTATTGGCTTACTAACCTGTACCTATTATTTTACTTTACGTAACTTTAAATATCACTAAAGCCTAAATAGAAATAAACTAATATCTTTAAAACTGGTTAAAAATATATATATATATATATATATATATATATATATATATATATATATATATATATATATATATATATATATATATATATATATATATATATATATATATATATATATATATATATATATATATATATATATATATATATATATCGTTATTTTTTTACTAAGCCAAATTGGTGGATTTGTAGTTACAGTAATTTGACCAAGCCCTAGGGTGCTTTTGTGGATTTGCAAGAGCATGTTTGGTTGTGGGTTGACTGGGATAGTCTCATTAATGTGGCTTCTTGCATCTCTATGTGCTTAATGTCTTAATGGCTATTGAATGAGCAAAAAAAAATTTTTTCTTTTTATATTTGTGTCCTCATTCACTCCCTGAATTTTACTGTCCCAATTCATCCCTCCTGATTCTAATATTTAAATCCTATTCATATTAGGCAATATATATATATATATATATACTCTGATGGGGTTCTTGGTGATGTGGCACTTTTGGGGGTCAAAATTGATGGTCATATAATAATATGAAGAAAACTAGATTAAGCTTTGTCATAGGTATATTCTGATAGCCCAACCTTTAAACCATAACATTTGTAAATAACATCTATTTCTATAAACTATGCTTGATATGACACTCATTTTGGTAAAGACGGGGATTTTGACCCCCAAAAAGTTCAACTTGAGGTTTTGGAAAAAGTGAGATTTTGGGAAATATATGACTTTTCTGAACCAAAATTTGGGTCAAATATGATGGGTGGGGGTCGAACTATTAGCCAATAAAATGTCTAGTATCTATGCTTCCCCCAAAAATTTTGGGGGATATCAGGGAGCTGGGGTCATTTGTGATGGATTTTGTCATCATATTTGACCCCAAGTTCTATATATATCACCCCCAAAAAGCCATCATATATTGCCCAAATCCATTTTATTTGACCCCATTTTATTTTACTTATACCTTTTGTATATAATTTATCTTTTTCTAATATTTGTTCTTGCTATGATATATTTATAAGTATTTATCTTTTATTTCAGATATATATATATATTTTTTTTTTTTTATACAATGCCAAGGAACTATATAAGAAAGCCGAAAAAATATACCAAAGATAGTGTAAAACAGGCACTTGAAGAAATCGAAAATGGAGCTTCCATTACTAAAACAGCTCCAAAATATTTTATCTCTTACGGGTATCTACACAAACTACTACAAAGGAAAAAAGCAAATGAAGAACTATTCCCTCCAAGAAAAGTTGGAAACACTTTGTTCTTGGAACAACAAACTGAAGAGAAATTGGTTGTTGCTTTAAAAAAAATGGAATCAATGGGACTTAGTCCAACTACTGAAGAGTTACAGGATATTGTTCATGATTACATTGTTGAAAATAACATTGTCACAAAATTTAAAAATGACAAACCTGGATATGATTGGGGGAAGTCATTTCTGAAACGTCACAATTTTAAATTGAAAAGAGGAACTAAAATAAATAAAGCCAGAATGGGAGTTACTGGTGATCCGATTAAATGAAAAAAAAATAAAAACCTACAATGCATGGGTAGAAAGAGGGAAACCAGTAACCTCAGACAATAATGCAGATTTGGAAGGAATTTTGGAAACAGTTAATGTAGAAAGAAATGTTGAGGAAATTGAAGAAAGGAGTGAAACACCAGCACCTGTAGAAACATCATTTAATACCCCTTCAACATCAAAGGCATTACCACCTGCAATGACAGAGAGGTCATCAGAATCACAGATGCTCTCTCCAGAAACACTCACCAGATTATTAAAACAAGTAAGAACAGAAGATTTGATAAAGGAGTTAAATAGTAGATATATATATACCTATATATTTATATATATATACCTTTAAATTAAATTTAAAATATTTTTTTTTTAACAAATTTAACCATCATAATGAACCCCCAAACCATCATCTTTCCCCCCCCGGTGGGGGCATTTATGATTTCAGGTTTTTTATTAATATCTTTTTTAATAATTTGTTAAATGAATCAATAATACTATATATTATAGAGTGCATACCAACATATTTTTTGATATTTAGTAAATGACAATATAACTTACATATTTGTAGTAAGTTCTTTATTGAAACCATCACGAAGCACCCCACCAGACAAGTAACAACAGAAGAAATGATAAAGGAGTTTATATATATATACCTATATATATATATACCTATATATTTATATATATATATACCTTTAAATTAAATTTAAAATATTTTTTTTTAACAAATTTAATCATCATAATGAACCCCCAAACCATCATCTTTCCCCCCCCGGTGGGGGCATTTATGATTTCAGGTTTTTTATTAATATCTTTTTTAATAATTTGTTAAATGAATCAATAATACTATATATTATAGAGTGCATACCAACATATTTTTTGATATTTAGTAAATGACAATATAACTTACATACTTGATGGTAGTAAGTTCTTTATTGAAACCATCACGAAGCACCCCACCAGACTATATATATATATATATATATATATATATATATATATATATATATATATATATATATATATATATATATATATATATATATATATATATATATATATATATATATATATATATATATATATATATAGCTTCGGGCGGGGTGACGTGGGACCACTTTAGGTATAACTTCGTCTCCCGACTCTCCCTAATGCACTTTTTGGAAATTTTTTTTTTTGTAAATCACGGCCCTATAGTCGGACATAAGCACACAAAAAAATAATAATGTAATTCTAATAATAAAAGTTTTATTAAAGTTTGAATAAGGCTGAGTCAGCCTGACCGTGGAGGGTGAAGCGGACCACCATTGAGGGGTGACTCGGACCATCTGTTTAAATTCGTCTTTTACGTATAATTTCAATTTTATATTTTAATTTTTACTTAATATAATAATTATTTATCATATTAAAATTACGTAATAAAGTAATAAAAATGTCAATAATGATAAATAAATCGAATATAAATAAGGTGCCGATTCACCCCTCTCCGCTTAAAAATTGACACTTTTTGAACTCGTTTTTATTAAAATTTCATTTTAAAAAAATTTCACTTAATATAAGTAACTTTTATTACATTTAAATTAATTATCGTAATAAAATGTCAATATGTAAAATACGAAAAACAATGGTGGTCCGAGCCACCCCCCATCAATTTTCTCGGCGGGGGGTGAATAGGCCCCGTTTTTTTGTCACTAATACTGCTTGGATCAAAAATTTACTTTGCCAGTTTAAAGCTAACATATAACGAGTGTATCACTGAAAAAATAATTAAAATCGATCCACAATTTTCATTTTTATAGCAGTTAAAAAAAATCACATTTTCAAAAGTGAAGTTCTATTGAAGGAAATTTTGTACCTAATTTCTAACATTTTTAAAAATATAAAACAAATTAAATATGATCTAAATAAAACTTGTAGTACTACCGCGTGGCTATAAAATGGTTTGAAAATTTTTTATTTTTATTTTATTTAGAGTGGACCTCCTAAAGAGCAAGTGTTACCAGCGCTATATATATATATATATATATATATATATATATATATATATATATATATATATATATATATATATATATATATATATATATATACTATATATATATATATATATATATAAAGCTGGAGTACCGTGCGGACGTGTTTCTACTTAGCTCCGTTTGACAAGCTAAAATTTTTGTTATATTGGTGTAGACTTCCGCATTATTGCTAAAAGTTTCCTAGCATTAGAGATCTCCTTTATTACTGTTTGGTTATGATGACTATTGAATATATATGAGGAAGCCTATGATAATGATGTTCGTAGCTACTTCAATGTCGAAAGTGAACCTAAATTAAATTATGTGATATGATCCGACGAATGGAAAAATTTGGATGACTCCTAAGGTAACCAACCTTTCGTAGAAAGTCTGCTAGTCGGCCAAAACTGATGAAAAGTTATTAGTGTTGGTGATTAATATAAAGGTTTTGTGCATGATTCTGTGACTCAACGTTATATCTGCAATAATTCTCAATTTGTATATGAAGTAATTATCTACTTAGAAACAGTACAAATACAGGAGACAGGTAAAGAAGAAAGAACAGAGTAATCACTCAATTAGGAGGAAAGGGTGAAAAAAGGGAACGAAATAAAAAGAAACTCTTAAAAAAAAAAAAGAGAAAAAAAATTAAGAAAGCAAAACTTTGATAAGAAGTGATAATTTATTCAAGCTCACTTGAAACTAGGTTAAAAATATTCGTCAGTCGAGACCATTTGGGAGGAGTTAAGTGCCGGTGTTGTAAATTTGTGGAAGGTTTTATGCTCTTACAAAAAGTTTTATGTGTTTTTTATAATATAAAGTGTATAAATTGCTGTCGAATAACGGAAAGGTTTTAAAAATTTGAAATTGGTTTTGTAATCTCGGAGATAGTGTATCTATTTTTTAACAAATATTTAAATTTCTTAGTATATGTGGGGGTTTTTAAAGAATTTTAAATAATTAAATAAAGTTTTTAATAAATAAATTGAGTAGTGTATGTATTTTTTAACAAACATTTAAATTTTTTAGTATATGTGGGGGATTTTAAAGAATTTTAAATAAGTAATTTAGGATTTAATAGATAAATAAGATAGATAAATAGATAAATAGATAAATAAGGTGTTAACGGGTATTATTGGGTATATTTTGTGAGCGGGGTGGTGGCCTTAGGTGTTGGGAAGTGCCTAGGGGGGGGGTCCACAAAGCGTGCAGCCTGAGCGAGTATAAGTATATAGGAGAAGGAAAAGATGGGAGGAGGTAGTGGGAAATTGGGATGTATGAGCGTGAGGGGGGGAGTGGCAGTTTGAAGAGGAGGAAGTGGGGTTAATGTTTGAAGAAAAAGGTTGGATATTGCTGGGGATAACTGAAATTAATTTGAAGGGGAAAGAGAGGGAGTGGACTTTGGAAATACAAGGGGTGATATCAGGGTGAATGAGAGGAGTGAGGCGAGGGAAGGGGTGGGAATAGTTATGAGGAAAAAGGTGTGGGATAAGGTAAGGGTGTGTAGTCAGGTGAGTTCAAGGATAATGTGGGTGAGAGTGAAATTTGGGGAAATGTGGGTTTGTATGCATATGCCAGTGAATGGAGGCGAGGGGAGGAGGAGAAAAGATTCTGGAGTGGAGTTGAGGTAGTTACCTTGGGAAAGTTTTAGGGTTAAATGATAAGAATTTGTCTATTGGGAGATTTGAATGCCGGAGGGGTGGGAAGGGAGGGGGTGGGAAGAATAATAGGACCATTTGGGGTGGGGAGAGGAATGTTGTGGAGAAAGTCATTAGAGTTGTGGTAGCTGAAAGAAGAATATTAGTGGGAATACTTGGTTTCAAAAAAGTGAGAATCATAGTATACATGGAAGAGTGGGAATAACGGGGGGAGGGCGGTACTGGATTATGTGTGTGTAAATGGGAAGGATAGAGGCAGATTGCTATGATGTAAATGTATTTAGAGGGAGGAGAGGGATATCGGATCACTATTTGGTGGTTGCTAGGATAAGGGGGGGGAGGAGGAGAGGTGATGGTTAGGGATAGGGGAGAAAAGAGGGAGAGAGTAGAAGTGATAAAGGTGGAAAAAATTGGAGGAGATAGTGTGTAAAAGGGAGTTTAGGAGAGGTATGGAGGATAGGTGGAGAGACGTGAGAGGGACAGGAATGGGGGAGGTGGAGGGGGAGTGGATGAGATTTAAAGAGGCAGTATGTGAAGAGGCTAGAAGGGTATGTGGAGTAAAAGGGTGGGTGCAAGCAGAAGGAAAGGGAGTGAATGGTGGAATGAGGAGGTGAAGGAGGTGGTGAAAAGGAAAAAGGAGGATTCATGTGAAATGGTTGGGAAGTAGGGAGAGAGGAAAGCTGGGAGGAATATAGAAAGGGTTAGAGTGGAAGCAAAGAGGACGGTGGAGAGGACGAAGAGAAGAGAAAAAGATGAGTGGTGTAGAAAAGTGACGAAAAATTTTGAATCGGGGAGAAAAATTTCGTGAAAGAATAGAAAAAAGGAAAGAAGAAGGAGGGTTGGGGGAGAGGAGATTAAGGGAGGAGATGGGAGTGGATAGGAGGAGAGGAAAAGGGTGAGGAAGAGGTGGTGGGAGTATTTTAGTGGATTATTGAATGAAATGGGAGGTGGGGGAGGGAGGAAGATTTGCAAGAGGTGAGGTTGGGAATGAATGGGGAGAGGAGGAGGGATGAAATACAAATGGAGAAAATTAGGGCATTGAATAAAGGAAAAAAAAGAAAGGGAAGTCCGCAGGTTTGGATGGTGTGAGAATGGAAATGTTGCAGAAGGAGGTATAGGGGTGGAGGAATAGCTGTATAGGTTATATAATATATGTTGGAGGGTGGTGTTGAGGTACCACAGAGTTGGGAGGATAGTTGTTTGGTCCCCTGTATAAGGGGAAGAAGGGGATAGGATGGAATGTTGGAATTATAGAGTATGTCTTTTAAGTGTGGTAGGAAAAGTGTATGGGAGAATACTGATTGAGAGAGTGAGAGGTTTAACGAAGGGGGAGAGGGGGGGAAGAACAAGGAGGAGGATTTAGGGAGGGAGAAGGGTGTGTGGACCAAGTGTTTACACTAAGATGCTTGTGGAGAAAAGTATAAAGAGGAAGGGGAAAGTGTATGGGTGTTTCTTAGATTTAGAGAAAGCAATGATAAAGTGAAGAGGGGGGAATTGTGGAGGGTGTTGGAGGAAAGTGGGGAAAATGGAGTGGGGGCAAATTAGGTAAAGGTATTAGGGCCTTTATAGGAATAGTAGAGATGTGTGTGAGAGTGTTAGGAGGGGAGGAGTGAGATGTTTGGGGTGGTAATGTGAGAGGATTGAGGCAGGGTGTGTAATGTCGCCGTGGAAGCTATTTAATTTGTTTATGGAGAGTGTTTGCAGAAGAGGAAGGAATGGTGAGGGAGGGGAGGGGGTGGAATTAATGAATGGGGATAGAAGGGGAGTGAACATGATACTGTTTGCGGGTGATGCTGCCCTTGTGGCGAAGAAGCAGCAGGAGAAGGAGCTGAGTGTTGGTGAGGAGTTTGAAGTGTGTGGACAAAGGAGGCCATAAGCCCAGGTAGAGTAAAGTGTTAGTGTTTGAGGAGGGGGGGGAAGAGAGGAGGGGAGGGGTCAGAGGTTAGAGTAGGGGGTGTAGTATTGGAAGAAGTAAGATCTTTAGATATTTAGGAATGGACTTGGTAGGGGAGAGGGGATGAAGGAGGAGATAGAACATAAAGTAGGAGAAGGAATGAGAGCTTTGGTAGTCTGAGAGAATTATGGAAAGGGGAGATTTATAGAAAGTAAAGATAAGTATGTTTGAAAAAATTTGTGTACCAGCGGTGTTGTATGGGTGTGAAACGTGGGGTTGAATGCCAGGTCCAGGAAGAAGTTGGAAGTATTTGAGATGAAGGGGTTGAGAGCGGGTTGTGGGGTTAGCAGAAGGGAGAGGATTAGGAATAGGGTGGTGAGGAGAGAGATGTGATTGGAAGGGAATGGGTTGGTGGGAAGAGCGGAGAAGGGAATGCTAAGATGGTATGGGCATCTAGTGAGAATGGAGGAACAGAGAGTGGTTAGGGGAGTAGATTTTGGGAGGCGGAGGGGATAGGAAGGAGAAGAAGGGGAGACCAAAGAGGAGGTGGATGGATGGAATAAAGGAGATGCTGGAGGAGGGAGGAAGAGGGTAGGGTGTTGGCGAGAGATAGAGTGGGGTGGAGGAGGTGGGTGAGAGGGCGAGATGAGAGGAAGTGTGAATGAGAGAGGCTGTACGTACCACTACCCCGCTCAAGCGGGAAAAAAAGTGTAAGTAATATATATATATATATATATATATATATATATATATATATATATATATATATATATATATATATATATATATATATATATATATATATATATATATATATATATATATATATATATATATATATTGATATATTTGAATATTTAAAAATATATAGACAGTAAGAGCTACATGGGCTTATCGAGATGGTCATTAGTTAACTGGAGTAAAGAACCAACCACTCAACATGCTTGTGCAAAACCCACACACTACCCTTGGGCTCATCAGTAACTTATGGCATACCCCTAGTTTACTACCAAAAGAAAAAAATCATAGCTAAGATACATGTTAATCACATTACAAGCTTTAATAAATTTATAGTCACAGCATGTAATTTAACCTTAATTACTGTAACTAAAAACCTGTTAATTGACTTAGTCAAAATATACAATATCAGGCCCAATCCATTCATATACCTATTCAATCCTTTTTTTGTGTATTGCAAGTGAATCAATAACCTGTGGTAAACCATTCCAAAAATTAATAACTATTAGTAAATGAATATTCTTATATCAATATGGCATGCCTTCTTAATTTTCTTATATCTTCTGGTTTCCTATCCATGGTCCACTATGACTTTATTGGTCTCTGTATTTTCAATAGATACAAATATTTTTTTTGACTTGTATCATGTCCCTTCTAAGAAATTGCCTTTCTACAGAAAACATTGCTACTTTGAAAGATCGTCAAAAGTTAATGCTGCCATAACAAATGCCATTGCATGTTATAAACAAGATCTACTCGAGAAGAAGAGACACTCTATAAGACAGACTTTTTTGCTGTGATTCTTCATTAGAGCACCATCGCAACCTTCCATTGAAACGTCTGGTCTGCCATCAACCTGAGATTCCACACAAACTACATCACTATCACCGTCTGCAAAGCGAAGGGGGTTGTTTGTAGATTCAAATGACGAAGATTCGCCAACATCCATTGTACGGTCGGACGAAGATGTGGCATCCTCAAAATAAAAATATTTGTATTTAAAATTTTATATTTCTATTTCTTTTTCAGTTGTAAATTATGTACTGTACGTACTAAATATATATATTTAAAGGTAAACGTTGTTTAAATTTCACTTTCTATGATTGTTTTATAGCTAGTGTTATTGAACACTTAATGTATATTAGTACATAGTAC
Organism: Trachelipus rathkii; assembly: GCA_015478945.1. NCBI lineage: Eukaryota > Metazoa > Arthropoda > Malacostraca > Isopoda > Trachelipodidae > Trachelipus > Trachelipus rathkii. The sequence continues at coordinate 15,906 of JABUQX010139565.1, forward strand.
GTAGTTTTACTTGCAGAAAAAAAAAGCCTTAATTCACTTACCGGCGTTTTCACTTAACGGCGAGGCTTCGGTCCCAATTACGCCGTTATTGCGAGGTACTACTGTATTTAAATACAGAAAATCTATTTAAGAATCCAAATAAACCTTCACACAGAAACAGTAAATCTCTTACCTATGTTAGCCTATCAAATTTAAATTATCACAAAATTAATATAACAATAGTTAGATACACAACAGTAGTGTAGTTAGATACACAACACTAATTTGTTTACTAAATTCACTTTCAAATACACAAATTATAGTGAAATCGAAAAATTCCACGATCAACACACCTCACTCAATGGCCACTAAACCACGTATATATATATATATATATATATATATATATATATATATATATATATATATATATATATATATATATATATATATATATATATGTATATGTGTTAGGGTATTATTATTTAGAAGAAGATGTGTAAATGTAATTAATTAGTTCCTTAGAAGGTTATAAATTGTACAACCAAAAAGTAACATTAAATAATCAAATTCTTATAGAGAGAACTAAAGTAACTTACGATATATTTAAAAAAAAAAAAGGTCTGTAAAGATGCTAAGAGTGCCCGTTCCCAGTGGCTGTCGTTCGTTCAGTACAAACTTTTCTCAAGTTGCTGCAACAATATTGGTTCTACTGCCTTCCACGTTACTTTGACTTATAAACCAGTTGAACATGAAAGAAAAAGACAGGAATTAATAACAATCCTAGTGTTAGAATGAGAAAAAAATATATATTTATTTCGGAACGATTTATTTCTCACCTTAATTACCTACAATTAAACCTTGATCAGCACCTATAACTCTGTCACTTACAAAAGAATTTATTTTACCACAAATTTATCTTTAGAAAATAGAATATTAATGTGAATAAAACCCCAAGAATAACCTCAATACCATTTAATGGAAATAATTTCACAGAAATATGTACAACAAAAAAAATTTATTGGTATCCTCCTTTATACCCATACACAGAATACAGTAATAAGAAAAAAATAGTTAATTTTTGTTTATTATTGGTTTTACTTAGTTTACGACTCCGATACACAAAATGTTATCGACTTACAAGATGTTTATTTCGCGCGCCTACGACTATTAGTGCACTAATCGCAACCGAATTGGGTGTGGATTCGAACCCGTACGAATATCGACTTCGACTCCCTCATCCACTATGACTCCTAGTCTGAGGTTTATAACCCCTTTTTTTTTTATATCTCTACTTCCCAACTCCTTTTTCAGCTCTGGTTCTCCGGCTAAAAAATATTTATTACCGGCTCTGGCTCTAGTGTTATTACCTGCTCTGGCTCTAGAGTTATTGCCTGCTCTGGCTCTAGAGTTATTGCCTGCTCTGGCTCTAGAGTTATTGCCTGCTCTGGCTCTAGAGTTATTGCCTGCTCTGGCTCTAGAATTACACAATATGTAGTGTAATTCTTTATATATTTTATGGTAATACTTTATAGCCTTTTTTTTTTTTATTTATGTTAAGTTGGGCATGGGTAATATCTTAGAAATTTACAATCAATTATAAAGAATAATAGAAAAGGGAACATATTTCATACAAACAAAAAAAAAAATTATTTTACAAGGTTGATATAAATAGTTATAAACAAATTAGAAGTGGGGATTTTAACTAATTAGAAACAATTTAGAAGAAGAGATTGATATAAACTAATTAGGAGGGGGATTGATACCAATAATAATTTAACCTATACTAATATACAGAACCAATAAATATTCTCTTAAGACCGATAGAAAGACATAATGATAAGTCCATTACAAATTTATAAATTAATGATTAGCAGTATTGATCCACAAAAATTATAATAGAGATCATAGGAATACCACTACTAAAGGCACTTCATTATAAAAAATCAAAACAAAATATAGCTTTAAGTAATATGGAACACATCACAAACATCTGACAACCATTGCTGTTTATGATATTTATCATCCGTTTTATAGTCTAACACAATTAGATAATAATAATTATTATTTTATCTTCTGCTTGTTAATTTTATTTTCTCCACTCAAATAATGTTTATGAAGGGTTTATAATTTCATATAATTTTTTTATCAAACAAAAAAAATCCTTATTCTAGTATCACACCTTCATTGTTTTTGTTAAGTAAGGTACGTTTCAACAACTGGAATAAATCACAAGAGTCCAGTCTCTTGCAAGAATGAATTGAAAGGGGCGAACTGTCCACTTCAGAAAAAATATACCTGTTCTCAGACCCAAACCAGAACCTGGGGGGGGAGTGAATACAGGCATTACCTAATATTGACCATAATAATGTGATGTAATCATTTAAAATTTTATCATTGTAAAAAAACCAACGTGATATAAGAGCTACAAGAACTATAAATGGCTATCTTACCCCTGAAAGCAGAGGTTTTCTCAAAACTGCTAAAGTTTGGATAATTGAGGAAAAAGGTGGTTCAGATTTTGATCGGTGATCATTAACACAGGAAAAGACAGTGCTCTGAAGGATATAGTTCTCCTGATTAATGGGAAAGATACAAAAATTATACTTACAATTCAATTGCACAAAAAAAACTCATTCATATATCAATTGACATCATTTATTAGTTGATCTCAATTTGGTTCATTTCCTTGCAACTACCTACCTAAATCAAAACAGACTCTCCACTTTTTATAAACTGCCTTATAATTTATTACAATTGGTGGTTAGTGGAGATGATGAGCTGTAAAGAGAAGAAAAAATATTACACTCCTCCCCACCCGTTATAATATGACGGAAGGAAGAGCGAAGAATCTCTGAAACCACCAAGAACAAGAAAAAAAACAAGAAAACAGGATGATTTTGCTCTATTCTGACCCATTATACCGCCGTTCGTGATTCCTCAAAAAGATCTCCAAAATATTCCGCATTTCTACTCCATCTACCGTTACCCTGGAAGCATGTAATAAAGCTTTAAGGTAAGCAAGGAACTGGTCGAACTGTCCCTGGGCAAGATCATGATATTCGTAAGTCATTTGTTGTAAAGCGGGAGAAAAGGGAGGTTGAACTGATCTCTTGCCGGGTACAATTGGGGTGGAGCTATCGGACGGTCTTTTGCGAGTCCATGGACTCTCCACTACCTGATATGGGGTTGCCGAATGTTCACTGATGGAGAAGGCATCAAAGGATTTTCTGCCAAGAAACAGGAAGCAATTGTTGAAGGAGGGACAGCTGTTGCTGTAGCTGGTGAATTAGCAACAGACAGTAACGTACACCTTCCGCACATGGGTTTCCGTAAAGGTGGAGGACTGCAAACAAACGGTACTCCAGTGGTCGTAGAAGTGGAAGCCACCGGTACAGGGTCAGAATCAGTTACAGTAGAATCTGCAACTGGGGCAGGTGCATATGAAGTCGAAAGAGTATAAGAAGCGGGGTCAACAAAACTTAAGCGCGAATAAATGCGCGGTGGCTCACTGCCGGTCATCGTGCGCGCGGGTCTCAGAATTGGACGAGCTGAAGTGGAAGTTGACAAAGTTCTTCTTTCCTCATTTAAAGAATTGATAGTGGGCCCTATTTCAGCTGGGGTTGGAAACAATGCTGACCTAGGTCTTCGTGGAATATCCAATATCTCATATGAATACAACATTCTCCAAAAAGCGTTAATCAGAGGTTTGCTTGGATGCACACCATCTGATAAAAATCCTCTAGGACCCAATGTGTACACTTGGTTATTGGAGTCGGTCAGTTGGTCGAATTGTTGACGGACTCTTGGTTCCATAAAATCAAAAACATCCGTTATAGCCAGAGTATGTTTTCTAGTCCATCTGAGGTCCTGGGTATGCAACCGCATCAGTTCGTTATACACATAGATCGTGTCTTCATTAAGTTCCCGATCTGAAGTCCTAGGCAAATCCAGGGAATACCATTTCTGGGCTTCAGGTGGAGCAAAGGCCATGTGCCTATAATAATTATAATAGGGTAAGTCTGGAATAGTGGGAAGTACTATATATACTTTGGCATTAGGACAATAGCGTTCTATCGCTTTCACAATCCTCTTGATCGGTCCAATGGCATGTTCTGCCTTAAAATCCATATTAGGAAGAGATACGGAATAAGTATCCCTGGAATGTTCAGGTCTCAGTTGGGCCAAGTCATACGCCATCCGAAATATAGAAAAGAGAAACACGTGAGTTGTGTCCTCTGCGAGGTCACTGTTAATAATTCTTGGTATGTCTTCAAATCTCGGAAGAAGTACTCTTATGAACTTTACTGGGTGGTTTCCTGGATTGTCCCTCTGTTGGTCATAATCGGATTCAAAATGCGAGATCCAGGAGTGTCCCAAAAAGAGAATCTGCAACAGAGATATATATATGTTAATATATAGTAACAGTTCGGACCATACGGGAGACGGTTTAACTTTCTTAGAAACATCAAAACCTCACCATATGTATCCATCAATACTCTTTGCAATTACATATACCGTCATACCATGCTACTAGTATGTGTCATTTATCCTCTTAAATAAAATAATATAGAAATTTTCGATTAAATTTTCGTTTTTGTTTTGTTTCGGAACAAAGAGGGGTATCAAACTAATAGACACCGTAATTTTATTATTATTTACTAAAATTTTATTACAAGTTATTCCGGATTAATTACAAATTTTACAAAATAAAACAAATTGTCTAAGATTAATTATAACTTTACAAAATAACATAAATTTTCCAAGATTAATTATAAATTTTACAAAATAACCTCCTCATTTTCACATTTTCAATTCCAATATATTTATATCTGAATTCTGCAGTGATTTTTATCTTCCATCGGTGCGCCTTCGTCTTTCCAAAATGTGTGGCTGTATCCATGGTACTTCAGAAGATCCTCCTGGATCTCTTAATCTTGTTCGAGAAGCGATACCAGTAGCTTCCCCGAACACACTATCCACTCGATCTTCTTCCACCAATTGAACGTCGGCTTCAATGTTTCCATTCTCCCGTTTTACTTGTACTTGCGGAGCCCATTGTACACTTCTTCTTACGGGAACCATAGGAACAACCATTTTGGGAGTTAACATATTCGGTTCCAGATGACATTCAGATAGTGCTGATGGTTCCATTTCTTCTGCTGTTTCCACAGGAGAATTCACAGAGCACAATCTTTTCTGGAGGTCTTCACATGACATTCTTCGTGCACTTCTATATGGAATCATCTGGTTCCTTTGATCTGTGATATAAATAGGAGTATAGGATAATAAAGAAGTTGAATTGAGAGAGTTAAGAGCAGGAGAACTTAATAGAGAAGTTTCAGAGAGAGTATAAGGTGAATTTAAAAAGTGAGGTGAATGAAAAGTTTCTTGAGAACTTGCATAAGGAGAATTAGGTGAAGCAAATAAGTTAGAGAGATTATATGAGGACAGGTCAGTAGAAATACTAGGAGAATAAGTAGAAATAGTAGATACTTGAGGAATAGTAGATAAGGGAAGAGTAGGAAGAATAACAGAAGAAAAATCACTTACCTTTGTCAAATTATTGATTACTTGTTGATTCAAAAGAAGACTCTCCTCAATGCAACACAACACCACTCTGGAAAGTTTTCTGACTTCTTCGGAGCCAGGAAATCCCAAGAAATCATCCTCCTCTTCATCCGAATCATCTTCAAAATTGATATCATGTATATTAGAAGTTATTGATGGTGCTGTGGCCATTGAGGAATCCTCTGCAATCTCTTCCGGTTGTTCGTCTTCAGGATCTATATTGGTATTTAGTTGATTTGTTAATAATTTCTTAAATAAAGGATTTTCTCTTACGTATTTAGGGGGAACATACCATTTTTTTAATTGCCTATGATGCACTCTATAAATTCTTTCAGATTCCAATGATTTCACTATATAAGTCACCTCATTTGGATTAACCTTAATTACTTGTAAGGGCCCTTGATATCGATCTTTAAACTTGTTTATAGTTAAATCTCCTGGAAGTTGTATTTTAAGCGCCACTAGTTGGTCCACTTTGAAAGGAGAAAAACCTTCATGTCCTTCCTTCCAATGGGCATTAAACCCCGTCCAAGGAAGTCGAGGTTGTTTATGATGCGCTTCCTGATACAATATCTCAGAAGGAGTTTTAGATGTTGCTGAGTGGACCAAATGATTGTAAGTCAGTACAACTTGGGGTAACTGTACGTCCCACAAATTAGGATTTTTCAAGGACAACCGTAGATATTGTAACAAGGTACGGTTTACTCTTTCCGTAATTCCATTTGAGGATGGATTATACGGAGTTGTGTAAATATGTCTGATATTATTCCGTTGTAATAATTCCTCAAATTCGGGACCCTTAAATTCCCTTGCATTATCCGTTAACAATCGCGAAGGGATTATTGGCAAATAAGGTAGAATACTTTGTAAGGCTGTGGTTACCAAGGTGGTATGTTTTGATCGTATTGGAACTGCCGCTATCCATTTACTAAAGTGATCAATAAAAACTAAGGCGTATGTATTTCCTTTAGCTGATTTAGGCAATTGCAACAAGTCCACGGCGACCAATTCAAAAGGGTACCTTGTATGTATCTTCAGAGTTGGTGGAGCATGATATACGTTGGAAATTTTGGCTAGTTGGCATTTATAACAGGACATAGATATTTCGTGACAGATATCTTTCAATTTCGGATGCCAAATAATTTTTTCCAACAATGCATAAAGTTTACTTTGTCCAATATGGACAAATTCATAATGGTTTATAATGGCAACTTGTACGGCAAATGTAAACGATACCACATAATGGTATTGATCTTTTCGATTTCGATGGAGTATCTGATTATCTACTATGGATAAAAAGTTTTTCGCAAACTTAAACAGCTTAAGTGGTCCTTGAAAAGCTCGACGTCCTATCAAAGCACCTTTTAGTCTTTTCAATAATGGGTCATGTGCTTGACATTGGGCTATATGGTCCATTAATATTTCCACTGAATCTTGTGATGTCCTGATCAGGGAAATATTTCTTATGAATAATAATTTAGTGGGAGGTCTTTTCTTCTTTTTCATAACTTCCTCCCCACCAGATTCCAACCAATTTTCCAATGGCTGATCATTCTGGTCTGTAATTAGATCTTCCTCAGTTATTTTGTACTCTATTTCATAAAGCTTATTTGATGCTAATTCTTTTTCGCATTTGGTCACGGACACTACCTCCTTCTCCAATTCAAGGACTCGAGTTCTTCCAGGGACTAATAGATTGTAATGAATGCCACTTATGCAAAATAAATGACACACTTCTTTATGAGTTAAATCCCCAAAGTGTAAAGGATGTGTTTTACTATAATATACCAAAACCCGAATCTTATAAAGGTGAGTAAAGGCATCTATGCTATGGACAAAAGGCAATTGACCAGCATACCTGGTTAGTTGTAGTTGTTTCAGTACTTGATTTGCTTCCTTGGTTCGGCCCGTTGGTAGATGATATTTACTTCTGTTGTTTAACAATTCATCAACAATCGCCGTTCTTATTTGAGGATGAGACGTCTGTTTATCATATAAAAACTGTGAGAAACACTGAAACAACGAATCTCCACCACCCAACATTTTAACCACTGTAAATCCCTCAGGTGGGTCATTAGAGATTATTTCATTGTCGGGTTCAGTAGGAATTTCAAATGGAGTTCTTGACAGGGTGTCCGCGACGATGTTCTCTTTACCAGGCACATAAAATAGTTCATAGTCAATGTCATTAAGTTCGTCTAAAGTTCTGGCCACCCGTTGATTCACTAACGGCATATTTTGCAAAAAAAGTAATGGCTTGTGATCTGTATATACATGCACTTTAATACCATATAAAAACGGTTTTAACGATCTTACCGCCCAACGTACGGCTGCTAATTCTTTCTCGGTAGCACTATAACCACGCTGAGCTTTTGAAAACACTGTGGAAATGTAAGCTATGGGTCTATTTTCGCCGTTCTGAACTTGGCTGAGGCATGCACCAGCACCCATCCCTGAGGCGTCCGTATGAAGTAACAACGGCGTAGCTTGTTCGGATCGATCAGGATACGATAAGAAGGGTGGAGATGTTAATAAATGTTTGAGTTTGTCAAATGCCAGTTGGCACTGTTCCGTCCAAGGCACATTTTTTGGAAACTTAAGTAAATCGAACAGAGGTTTTGCTATCACTGAACAGTTTGGGATATGCCTGCGATAGAAGTTGATGAGGCCCATAAACTGTCTAACCTGTTTTGCCGTTCTTGGCGGAGGATATTTCATGATACCTTCAATGTTCTTTTGTAGGGGTTGTAACCCTTTATCGGAAATTACGTGGCCTAAAAATTTTACTTCGGTCCTTAACAGATAACTTTTCGAGGGTTTCAACTTAAGCCCCACTCTAAATGCTTTAAGGACCTCCTCCAAGATAGAAAGATGTTTCTCGAAACTGTTGCTTATTATCAGGACATCGTCCAGATAAATCATTACTTCACTCCATGAAATGTGACCTAAAGCCAATCTCATAACTCTCTGAAATGTAGCAGGTCCGTTCATGAGACCAAAAGGCATCCGGAGGAACTCCCAATGGCCCAAAGGTGTTGAAAACGCCGTTTTCTCGATACTATCTCTCTCCATTTCTATCTGATAATATCCTTTGATGAGGTCTATCGTTGAGAAATAATGTATGCCCTGCAAACTGAACAGTGTATCTGTTAAATTAGGAATGGGAAATGCATCCCTTTTAGTGATAGAATTCAACTTCCGATAATCTATACAGAGCCTCATAGTACCGTCAGGTTTACGAATCGGAACTACGGGTGCTGAGTAAGGTGAACATGATCTTCTAATAATTCCTTCGGCCTCCAACTTAAGACAAACTTCTTCCACCTCATATAATATAGGTCCTTGCAAGCGCCTAACTGACTCATGTACTGGTTCTTCAATAAACGTGTTTATGGCATGTTTCAGAATGCTGGTACATCCAACATCCGCATCTCCCAAACTTATAGCCTGAGGATATTTGATTAACAGTTGTACAACTTGATCTTTTTGATTTTCCGTTAAATCTGTCTTATCCATTTCAAACGCTGTTCTTAAATTTTCAAGAGTCCACTCCTCATAAGTCTCTTGTGGCTTTTGAGTAATTTCTACAGTGTTTACATTACTATAGTTAGAATCTTCCGCAGGATGTACCTGTTGTAAAACAGTATACGTACCAAGAGGATAACCTCGTTTTAATGTGATTGCATTTTCAAAAGGATTAAAACAGTATATATAAACACTTGGGTCTCTCGTATATGGGATAACCGCTTCATCGATTATACATTGATTACTTGTATTTGGTGTAAACAATAATAACGAATCTTTTTCTATAAGCGGACTATATGTGGTAACCATAACCGGAACACACGTACGGGAAGCAATTACTACGGGAAGTAATTACTACATCCTTACTTACCAACGCAAAATCTTCCACCTTGTTTTTCGGACATATTCGTATATCCTTAGTTATTACGGTTATTATGTTATTAGTCTCTTTATTTCGTTTTATCAATTCCTTTGTGGACAGATCTGGCAATAAATTGTCTTTTCTAAGCAAATTGTATCCGAATATTACGTCATAACCTGTTACTTGCTCATCTACTACCACAAAAGTATTTGGAGAGGTGGAAAACTCCTTAGAAAGTTTTAATTGAAGAGTTATCTCACCCAAAACAGGAAAAACTACTTTACCTATACCACTAACACCTGTATATTGAGTGGCTCTCAAAGGAAACTTGTCTTTGTTCAATAATCGATACGTTGTATTTGTAATTAAACTCAGAGAAGCACCAGTATCTACTAATGCTTGTAATGGGGTATCAACTTCACACCCTTCAATACCTACTCCTATCACTAAAGCATCCTCTGGAGGATTCTGTATATACTTTATCTGAATTATTGAATCTGAAAAAGAAGGGAAAAGGGGATTTTGAGATGAGGTTTGTTCCTCATTTTCTTGGAAGGAGGTTTGTACCTCAATTTCATGGGAGGAGGTTCGTACCTCAATATCATCAAATAAGGTTTGTACCTCAATTTCTTTTGATGATGTTTTATTTGACATCTTTAACATATTTACAACCATAGTAAGATCTAACTCAGTTTGTGATCCTACATTTTCGCTACACGTATTTTCTTGTTCATTAAAAGGTGGTGCGGAAGGTACCACACTCAATTCTAAGTTCGGTATTGTTTTTATTTCTTTCACCTGGTCATTTTCACTCGGCAACTGTGACCCTACAATTACCGTGGTCGTCTCTCGTTTTATATCTTCTTGTCTTGAACGCTGAGGTTTTGGACTCATTGATGCTATCGATTTAGGTTTACACGGGTGATCTACGGCCCAAGATACTATCTGATGCTTTTCTACTTTTGTTTTGGGCTCTGTGGGCGGGCCACTGACCACAGAGCACTCTCGTTTCCCCTCTGTTGGGGTATATTCTCTGAAAATCGTTGCGGACAATCGATCCCCAAATGACCATCCTGACGACAGACAGGACATTCTTGATTTTCTGAACCCAGTAGTTTCTTCTGGCTTCGTTGTGGGCAATCCTGCACGACATGTCCCTCCGTCTCACAACGGATACATTTGTTTTTCTGTACATAACAGTCATCCGCCATGTGTCCCCGTTTTCCGCAAAATCGGCACTGGGGTCTTAATGGACAATCCCGTACTACATGGCCTGGTTTCTTGCAATAATTACACCTCTGGGGTGATCCTGGTGATTGAAAAAATTACTCTTAGGATTTCTACCCCTTTCTTGTGCAGTTACATTTGGTTGTGGTCCAGGAGGACCCTTAGATGGATGGACTCCCAGAGGCTGTGCAAATTGTGACAGATTTTGTACATAAGTTGGGTTACTCGGACCGGAATATCTTGAGAAACTCTCAGAAGATTGAGGGAACTGTGACCCACCACTGGATCCATCATATCCTGGATAGGTTAATGCAGGATAAGGCCATACTGGCCCAACCGACGGGAGAGCTGGAACAGTATATTGAGTTGATTGATAAGAATTAGAAGGGACTACAGGTGTCAAGTCTATAATCTCCGGCTGATTAATCAAGGGAGGTTTAGTGTTTGGTAGCGACTCCATTCCATTATTAGTCTTATCTGCTACTTGTTTACGTGTATAATTGTCGTCTATTAACTTTACCAACCCCTCCCAAGAAAGACTAACACCTCCCAAGGCCAACTCACAAACCACCGTGAGAGAATTTACTTGATCTTGCACAGATTGTGGTAGACTTTTTACTAGTTTCTCCCTTACAACCTTCATGGAACTTACATCTGATCCCGGAAAAGCTTTTTCGGCCAATCCTAGTAAACGTAACGCATATAGTGGTATTGTTTCTGTTGACAATATTTGCGCATCCGTAAAAGCGCTCAAGTCACATTTTGTTTGTTTTCTCAAATGCTCACCAAACCAGTCCATTAATTCCTTCTTTATCATTGCATAGCTTGCATTTGATTTCATTAGTACATCGTACACTTGTTTAATTGCTCCCTCCAGATGCAATCCCAAATATGTACGCCACCCGTCAACAGGAGAACTCGGGTAGGTTGCC
>JABUQX010139565.1:32500-42727 GCA_015478945.1 Trachelipus rathkii
TTTTACATACTTTACAGTATGCCTTGGAAACTATCAGGTCCCTTTACCCAACCACCTGATAAACTGTGGGTTCAATTTGACGTCCACAACCACTGGTCGTTAAGTTAGTTTTTTTGTTTGAAGTATTTATAAATAAATAATAAATTCTTCAACTGCACAAAATCCAAAATCACTTCAATCAAAAATCCTCAAAAAAAAAACATCTCAAAAGTTATAATCCCTAAAAAGAAAAAGATCTAAACAGATTAAGTCATAAAGTCATAAGTCATACAGTCTAAAACACATCCATATACAAATCACCTTCAATCGAAAGATGAACTTGGGACACCTTATGACAGAATGGAAGAACTACTAGGTAATAGTGAACAAAAATAAAAGAAAACAGGATAGAAGTAGATGTATGGAATGTAATTCCTCGCCCATCCTTTTCATTCACCTATCAAATACATCTCTTATTCCACAATAATACAGTAAAGGAAAAAAATATATCAAAAATACGCAACTTGGTCCATGGATCTTTCTTCATAATGTTTTGAATTTTAAATTTTCCTGACTTTTTTTGAATTTTCCCTGACTTTTAGCATATCTTAAAACGTTTTCCTGACTTTCCCTGACAATTTTTTTTCCCCTGACTTTTCCAGAAAGTGTGAACCCTGTATATGTCCTTGTGAAATTCAAATTAAAAAAAAAAATCTGGCCCCCCCTTATGATTTCATCGCCAAAACAACGTATGTATTTATATACGGTATATTATTATATATATTATTATATTATTTCTAAATATAAAAATTTCATATTTAATCTTTTGTTTATACAGCTTAGAATATATGACTTTATATATACAGTATATATATATATATATAAATATACATATATATAATATCATAATATATTATATATTATATTATAATATATATATATATTATTTATTAGACGGTTATATATATAATATATATATTATATAATAATAAGTAATATTATATAATATATATTATATATAATATATATATATATATATATATATATATATCTATATATATATATATTATATATGTTAGGGGAGCCTTCGGACCCCTACCTGATTATTCTAATATAATGATTAAGACCCATTTGAGCAATATTTGGGCTAAAAACCTGGTCATTATTCAACAAGTATCTGAAATATAATTCATTATTTATTCATCTATTTACTGTTGATATTCCCATAATTACAATTCAGACAAATATACTAACTTTCGTTATCTTTCAGAACATAGAGATTAAATTGTTTCTTTGCTATAGTTTTATGCTTATGTTTTGTGTGAAATTTTTCAAAGTATAGTTTTGTTGAAATCACTTTGTTGAACCAAATCATATACGGAATTTTCCAGATTTTGACATACCGATATTAGACGTTCATTTGAACTATTGATGTTGAAAGAGTTGGATCGTTCCAATTGTCCAATTAATTCAGACCAGATTAATAGCTGGCCCAGGTGTGTTTAATATGTGTTAAAAACATTAAACTGTTTATATGTTGTAATAAATGTCTGTTTAATACATCTCAAAGTTAATCGCATAACTAATTGCAAAGGAGTTTAAAGGAGATGATCTTGTAAGTGTTTTTTTGGAGTGTTATATGTTTTGGCTGTTATTTATTATTTTTTTATTTATTTATTGTGATGTTTATTTTTGTGCGAAATTGTAAAAACGAATATTTCATTAGTTGAATAAATTTTATAGGGTGTTATTTTACCGTGTGTCTATTTAGACACAGTGGGAATTAGTTTACAAAAATTTGAACTTTTTTGTATTGTGACTCTTTTACTTTCGATTTTATCTTTACTTGCTATTGTAGGTGAAATATATCCCTAAATAGTAATAATATAATATAAATCATATATATATATTATATTATTATATTATATATATATATATTTATTCTATTTTTATATATTGCCAGTACTATCTATATATATATTATAATAATTTAAAACAAAAGGGAAAAGAGAAACTTACGGATATTAGAAGGTGGAAACCTCCTCTTGGAATAGCTGTGGAAGGTTGCGTTGGGCCTCCAGAGGACGTGGTTTCTTTATCAAGAAACACTACTCTGATGTCGAATGAAACTCAGAACATCGGCAACATAAAACAAAAAAAATTTACATAGGTTAGAAGCAAGAAATGGTGTAATGGAATTGTTTAGTAGTATGGTGTATATAAAAATAATAATAATGATAAGTGAAATAATAATGAATAAATAATAAAATATAATAATAATAATAATAATAATAATAATAATAATAATAATAATGAGAAAAATAATAATGATAGAAGTAATAATAATAATAAAAGACAATAATAAAAAAATGTAGTTACCTAGTTGTACTTTTTAATTGGTTGATAAACATGTAGGGATGTTAGGATTTGATGGATAAACATAGGGTTATTGTGATTCTTTATTTTAAGTTTCAGAAATATTAAATTGATTAATAAAAAAATATTTATACCACTGTCATTTCCTCATTTTCACATTCATTCATTGACACTGACTTTTTCCCTCTTTTTATATAATATACGGTAATATTATTATATATATATATTATATATATATATACTATCACATTCATTCATTTGACACTACTTTTTCCTCTCTTTTATATACATATATATATATATATATGTAAATATATATACACATATATACATATATTTACAATTCTCAAGAGTTCCTAGATTTTTAGAATTTTTAGTGTAGAGTACATGTGAGGATAAGGTTGATAAATGGGATAACAAGTTTGGTAACTTTGGAGTACAAAGAATGTCAATGGAAAGAGGTGACTATAGGGAGTATAATACAAAAAAAAACTCAGTAACTGGGACTACTAGGTTTCCCAGCCTGATTAGGAATTGTAGCTGCTCCAGAAATTAGACTGCTGTCTTGGTATGAGATGTGGTCCCTATGGTTGATTGGCTTGGTGACCAAATTAGCTCCCTAACCAGGTTGCCTGAAATAGAGAGAAAGAGTCTCTCAACTAAAGTTTTTAAAGATATGGAAATGGTAATAAGCAAATAGGACCTAATCTAAATGTAAAAAATGGAAAGGGAAAATAAGTCATTATTTACATACCTTTGGTTCTTCCAAAGGCAGATAGAGTTGTTCTCCTTTTAAAAGTTTTTAGATACAAGTGTTTCTGAATCAACCTTAATTAAATCTTATTAATTAGAGACTGAAAAGGGAAAAAGAACTTCATGAGGTATTACATTACATTCCTCCCCACCCGTCATAACATGACGAAACTTAGAAGGGGAGGAAGGAAGCTGACGAACCAATGGAGAAATGTAGGGAATTGATGGACGATTCAAGAAACGAAGAAAAAAACAATGTAGAAGTGAAGGTAAAGTCAAAGCAAGAAGAATGGAATAGGTATGTACAAATGTATAAGCTTGTTTGCGTTGTAATTTTGTCTCCCGCTTTATTCACCCCTTTACGATATATATATATATATATATTTAGTTAATGCTCCTTTCATTCCTTTTTTTGGGTTCGTCTCTCGATGATCTTATGCTGTACCCAGGGGATGTCTGGCACCAGCCTGGAGGTTTGTTGTCGGGTTCGAGAAGCTATGTAAGAAGCTTGTGTAAGCCCTGTGGCCCATTGTACCACTTTTGGTCGTTTGGAAGTAGTTGGAGTTTGCTCGGTTAGGTCAAACCCCGCGAAATCTGGAAGTGTATTGGAGTCGATATCAGAAAGTCTGGGTGTGAGTCGTAATTTTGGTGTTTCCCCTTGACTAATGGGTGCTAAAACGTTTTCGAAATCCTGCTGATTTGGTGATTGTAGTCTTGGAGATCTGGATAGATGTGGTAGAGACTGAATGTCTTCCAGTGAGATCCTTCTGATATTACTTCTTGGAGTTAAAAGTGTTTGATCCGTCCTTGATGATATCTTTAGGGGAATATACGAGACATAAGAAGGTTCTACTAAACTAGGTGAAGAAAATAATGGAGATGAGTCTGTAGCCAAGATTGGTGAAGTAGGGAAAGAAGGTTTATTAGTACCAAAGAATTGTTCAGGAGAAGTAAAGAGACTATTTAGATGGTAAGAAGTTAATGAAAATGGACTACGGTTAGAAGAACCATCACTAAGAATATTAGTATTTATAGGACTACTCTTAGAAGAAATACTCTCTAGGTTAGAAGAATAAATTGAATCTCTTACTGAAAGACTAGAAGAAACTCGAAATTTGAAACCCCAGCAGAAAATTCTCTCGTATCTTGTTTAATAGTTGGTGTGATAGAGAGTCCGCTTCTGTTCCGCTAAAGCCCACAAAGTCGTCGTCATCATCATCAGAATCTTCTGACTCAGGGAGTTCATTAGAGACTGAGGGGGTGGTAGATTGTTCGTGGACCGGCTCAATTGGAATTTCCAGGATTGGTGTTCTTGTTAGTAAATCATGGAATAATGGATTCCTTTCTAGATATGATGGAGGTGAGTGCCATTTCTTTAGTTGTCTATGGTGAACTCGATATAGCCTTTTTGTCTCAGGTACTTCGACTACATAGGTCACCTCATTGGGATTAACTTTAACAACCTTTAATGGACCTTGATACCGGTCTTTAAACTTGTTTAGTGTCAGATCTCCAGGTAGCTGTATTTTTAGGGCCACCAGTTGATTTAATTCAAAAGATTGGAATTTCTGATGACCTTCATCCCAAAATTTATCGAACTGGGTCCAAGGAAGCTTTGGACGCGAGTCGTGAGCCTCTTGGTATAGAATTTCCGCTGGCGTCTTCCTGGTTTCGGAATGAGGTAGGTGATTGTAGGTGAGGATCACCTGGGGTAATTGTAAATCCCAGCTTGTAGGCTGATTTAAAGAAAGTCGAAGGTATTGAAGAAGGGTTCTGTTGACTCTTTCAGTAACGCCATTGGATGATGGATTGTAAGGTGTTGTGTAAACGTGTTTAATATTCACTGATCTCAGAAAATCCTCAAACTCAGGACCACGGAACTCTCTGGCATTATCAGAGAGTAATCTGGATGGAATCAAAGGAAGATAGGGTAAGATGTTTCTTAAAGCAGCCGTTACCAAAGTGGTATGCTTAGTTTTTATCGGGACCGCTGCTGCCCATTTACTATAATGGTCAATAAAACTAGAGCATAGTTGTTTCTTCTAGGAGTTTTAGGCAACTGTAATAGATCTACAGCTGTCAGTTCAAATGGGTATTTTGTGTGAATTTTTAACTTTGGTGGTGCATGGTATATATTTGATACTTTGGCTGTTGACAAACTTTATGGCATGACATAGGATATCAACACAAATTGTCTTTCGCCAGCTTTTGGTGCCATATGATACGCTCCGTAATGCTACACACTTCCTCTGACCCACATGACGAATTTGATGGTTGATTTTGCAATAGATATGGAAAGAAAAAAGACGTAGTGATAGTGTCGATGCAGGTCTTGTGATAATATGATCAATCCATGATGGACAAACGAACTTTTCGATATCGAAACACACTTCAGGCCTCGTAGGGCTGATGTTTCGAAGCAGGATCCCCTTAAGCCGCCTCAGCAAGGGTCATTCTGTTGGACATTCGGTGGATGTGTTGTCATAACGACTTTCAAACAGAGTCTGGGGATCAAATAAGGAGTGAGAAGTTATGAAAAGAAATCATGTTGACAATTGGAGCCACTTCTCTCACCTCCCCACCGGATTTTATTGGGGTTTTGATTCAATAGAGACAGGTCCTGGAGGACTCTCTGGAACATCATCTACCACTAGGAAATAAAGATCAATTGGAGCTGGGGAAGTTTGAGCCAAACTATTAGAACTGTAGTAGCAGATTCTGGCATTTTGTTTTTCGTTGGTATTAGTATGTTGTAGTGGATACCACCTAAGCAAAACAAACAGCACACTTCCTCATATCCAGGATCCCCAAAATGTAAGGGATGATCACTACCAAAATATATAAGGACTCTAAGATGATGTAAGTTAGTGAATGCCTGTATGCTATGTGTGAAAGGTAGTTGTCCTGCATATTTAGTAAGTTGTAATTGTTTCAGGGTGTGTGTTGCCTCTCTACCAGTTGGTAAATTATACTTGTCTCTATTATCTATTAGTTCCGTCACCACTTCAGTGCGTAGTGATAAATGGGAATCAAAGTTCCCATAAAGGAAATGAGAAAAGCATTGGAATAAGGAATCTCCCCCACCTGGAGTTTTTATTTCTATGAAACCCTTTGGGATTTCATTTAGGTTGTTGACTATGGTAGGGTCTATTGTTATTTCATAGGGTGTCCTGGAAAGTATGTCTGCGACTATGTTATCCTTGCCAGGTACATATTGTAACTGGTAGTCAATATCGTTTATTTCCTCCAATGTTCTGGCTATTCGTTGATTCACTAAAGGCATGTTTTGCAAGTATAGAAGGGGTTTATGGTCAGTAAAGATGACCACCTTGATCCCATAAAGGAATGGTTTCAGGGACCGTACCGCCCAGCGAATGGCAGCAACCTCTCGTTCAGTGGTACTATATCCTCGTTGAGCCTTAGAGAAGATCATAGAGATATAGGCTATAGGCTTTTCTGCCTCATTTTGAATTTGACTTAGATAAGCACCTGCCCCAATACCAGAAGCATCAGTGTATAGAAATAATGGATTGGCATTTGGAGATTGGTCGGGATAAGATAACAATGGAGGTGAAGTAAGGAGATCTTTTAGTTTATCAAAAGCCTGTTGGCATTGATCAGTCCAGGGGATTTTCTTGGAAGTAGTTTTTAACAAGTCAAACAGAGGCTTAGCTATTTCGGAACAGTGTGGAATGTGTCTTCGGTAAAAATTTACCAGCCCCATGAATTGTCTGACTTGACGAACTGATTTAGGAACAGGGAAATCTTTGACCCCCTCTAAGTTCTTTTCAAGGGGTTTCATACCCTCATGTGAGATGACGTGCCCTAGAAAATTTACTTCTCTGTGTAATAAATTAGTTTTAGAGGGTTTTAATTTAAAACCATACAATTGGAAAGCTGCCAGGACTTTTTCTAGGATAGAGAAGTGCTTTTCAAAGGTGTCACTTATTATTAAGACGTCATCTAGATAAACCATAACATCTTGGCATGGAATATGACACAAGGCCAGTCTCATTGCTCTCTGAAAAGTAGCTGGACCGTTCTTTACACCAAATGGCATTCGGACGAATTCCCAGTGTGCTAAAGGGGTGGAAAATGCTGTCTTTTCGATACTATCCTCTTCCATTTCAATTTGGTAGTAACCTTTGATAAGGTCGATGGTAGAGAAATAGTTTTTGCCTTGTAAACTAAACAAAGTATCAATTAAGTTAGGAATAGGGAAGGAGTCTCCTCTTGTCACTTCGTTTAGTTTACGATAATCTACGCAAAGACGCATTGCTCCGTCAGGTTTACGGACGGGCACAACTGGGGCCGAATATGGAGAGTGGGATCGGCGTATGATCCCATCAGCTTCAAGTTGCTGGCAGACCTCTTCAACTTCATAGAGGATGGGACCTTGAAGACGTCTGACTGGAACACAAACTGGTTCATCTACAAGGAGTTCGATGGAATGCTTGAGTATGCTGGTGCATCCGACATCAGTATCCCCCAAACTCAGAGCAGTTGGGTACTTCAGTAAGAGTTGTAGAAGTTGTTCTTTCTGTTGATCAGACAAATCAGTTGTGTCCAGTTTAAAGGCTTCTTGTAGAGAATCTGGGGTCCATTCAGCATAAGTGGTTTGAGGTTGTTGGGTCAGTTCAACTATATTAATAGAGGAAGTTGGAATAATTGGATTTTTTAGTGAGTAAAGAAACCGTACCTGGTGAATATCCGCGTTTAATTTTGATGGTCGTATCAGAGATATTGTAAGCATGGAGTTGAATTACAGAATCGGAAGTATAGGAGATTACAGAATGGTCCATAATGAATCGATTATGTTCATGGGGAGTAAATAAGAAGGTGGAATCCAATCCAAGCATTGAATAATCATAACGGATAGGAATGATGGTACAAGTATTTGGAGGGAGTGTGATATCATTAGCTAATGTAGCAAGGCCATCTTTCTCTACTCTACTACTGTTCTCATATCTTTGGCGATGATGGTGATGGTATTTTCATGGCGAATCACTAGTTCCTTTGAAGCTAAATCGGGTAGGTTTTCTTGTTTAAGGAGATCATACCCAATAATTACATCATATGTGGTGACTTGTTCATTAACAACTATGAAAGGGATTGGTTGAGTAGTGTAAGTGTTAGATAAGTGGAGCTTCAGAGTTACTGCACCCATTACAGAAAAGGTTGTTTTTCCAATTCCTTCTATTCCGGTGTAATGGGTACTGTGCAAGGGATATTTGGTGGAATCTAATAGAGCATACGTTTTAGTAGTGATAAGGCTGACGGAAGCTCCTGTATCAACCAATGCAGTAAAAGGGTGTTGTTGATGGGAATCATGTATGAGTACTCCCAGCAATAGAGTATCTTCTGGTGGTGTCTGGAGAGTGTGAACTTGAATTATGGGTCCTTCAGGAACTACAGTTATTGGAATGGAATCAGAAATAATTTCAGTGGGTTCTAGAGAATCAGGATGATTAATATTAGAGCTTATTTTAATTTCTGTTATTTCAGTTGGTAGATTATGGGAAACCGGAAAAATTTCAGGTTCATCGCCAGGAGTTCTGGCATTGAGCAATCGTTGGATACGTTCAAGATCTAAAAGATCCTCGTTTTCATGAACTGACTGTGACCTTTCAGTGGTTGAACGTATTTTTGGAAGTCGTTTTGGTAGAGGTGGAAGATAAGCTACTGGAGAAACTACGGGTGGCTCCGTGGGTAGGTCATTCACCACAGAGGCCCTCCGTTTCCCGAATTTGAAGGTCGACTGGAGGTTCGTCGTGGGCAATTCATTCCCAAATGATTTGGATCATTGCAAAGAGGGCAGTTCATGGAATCGTCGCGAGTTTGTTGTTGGTTTCGTCTGTTGGGACAGTCTTGGACCAAATGGCCATCCTCTTCACAATGAATGCATTTATTTTTATCCAGGTAACATTCGTCATAAACGTGACCTCTTTTGCCACAAAAACGGCAATAAGGTCTAGCTCGGCACTCTCTAAGATCATGACCAGGTTTCTTGCAGTAGTTACATTTGGTTGGTGATCTAGGCCTTGCTGGTTGTGGTGACCTATCGGCTGTAGATCGTGGAATCCTGTTGTTAGAAGGCCCTTGTGAGTATGCTGGTCTATACAGTGGATATGCTTGTAATTGTTGAGGGATAGAAGAAGAATTATAGTTAAAAAAATTAGGTGGAGGTTGGTGAGCGACTTGAGAATATGACCAAGGATTACTAGGTTGTGGAATTATAGGGTTGGGTTGGGTTGCACGGAAGGCCTTCTTTGATTAAAAAATTCTTGAGTTGGAATATGAGAGGGTGCTGGCATAGTTGGTTGAAAGTTAGTAAGATCTATGAGTTCAGGTTGTGAGCTAGTGGTTGGAATGGGAGACGGTTGGGTAGATGACAGCAGTGGTGGTTCATCTAAATGAAGCTGGTCGTAATTTTGGTCTAATAGTCTTATTAGATCATCCCATGCAAGGAGTTCTCCCCGCAGGGGTAGCTCACAAATCATGATTTGGGACTTAACAGTTTTTATCAAGGTGGAAGGTAAACTATTAATTAATTTATCCCTAACCATTCTTAGTGATCTTACATCGGAATGAGGGAAAGCCTTCTCAGCTAGATCTTGTAAGCGAATAGCAAATAAGGGAATTTTCTCATTGGGAAGTAATTGAGCATCATAGAAGTTGGTAATGTCATTTTTGATTATGCTTATCCAAGATACGACTGGTAGACAATCAGTAAATCATGTTTATCTGTCATAATTCTGCACTGCCTCCCTCACGAAGATGTATAAACTTGTTTTATTCACCTCCAAATGCGAACCGAGGTATGTTCTCCATCCATCTGCATCGGAGAGTGGGTAGGATAATTTTGCATAATCCTCAAATCTTCTTAGAAAGTGGGGAAAGGTCTCTCCATTCGTCAGGTTATACTTTCCTATAGGAATCATCTTTTTGGGTTTCTGTTGTTCTTGGTTATTTTGACTTTGTAACATTTGCATCATCACCCACATCATTTGTTGGTTTTGAAGGATCAATTCTTTTACTGTCTGTTGATCTATATGTGGTTCTGCAGATGGATAATGGGGATGTGGTTGATTTGGAAAAGATTTCATGGATGGACCAGGA
>JABUQX010139566.1:0-15000 GCA_015478945.1 Trachelipus rathkii
TTTATTATTAATTCTTGCAGTGATTATTGACTGTGAGAATTTATAATTTAACATAATAAGAGAGAAAAGGAAAGAGAGATTCTTCACCAACACATTGTGTATTTTAGCCACTAGTATCAAAATTACCTTTTAAAAAATAAATAAGTAGATCATGTTCAATTGAGTAAATTAGGAAATGAAGAATATTCGAGCAGAATACGAAAGAATTTTTCGTTCATTCGTATCTATAATCATAATTAAATCATATCCTGAGTTATAGAGTAAAGCAGTCGATAGCACGAATACAGAACTAGCAGAGTTCTGCATTGTCTTAATTAAATATACCGTATCAAATCAAAAATACATGAGTCAATAAATTTATAAATCACTATGGATTACCTTCCCATAATACTATTTACAATAATATAAAGAGGGTGATAGAGCAAAATACTTTCAGATATAAGCTTAATTTAATATCTTAAAACTATGATAAAATAGGAATAAGGACGATATGTCCTTAAAAATCTAGTAATATATGAATAGGTCCCTGATTACCTAATATTTATACACTATGCTTTGCTAAGAATTTAAAATATATTAATACTAAATAAGTTGTGAAAATGAAGCTCTCATAGGTATAATATATTTATAGATTCCTTATCCTACTTCCAAAATATCAAGCGTTATTCAAAATCATGTAAGTTTGTTTGCCCAAGGTATGTGAGGACCAATTCAAGTTTATCAAACCATGAGTTAAGAATAAAAGGTTAGACGAATAATCTATGCCCAATGTTAGTAAACAACCTCGCAGATCACGTGCTACTGAATTTGATAGGAAGTGACAACTATATCTTATTGCCAAGTTTAGTAAATAAGAGTTCAATATTAGCATGCATATTTGTGAAAGATAAAGAGTTTCTACGAAACGTGACCCTCCACATGTGTTTGTCTTTCAGTTAACTCTTAGAAGACCGAAGCACGCACATTGTAATTGTATGCCATCAATTACGTATATAATAAATTATATAACATCAAGTTAAGGTAATATATATATATATATATATATATATACTATATATATTAGTAGTCATAATATAGATTTTCGAGGCTCATATTTACGATTATTCTCTAATATATCGAATCGTCGGCCAACACAGACTTTAATTACATTCTCCGTGAAAAACTAAGAACTGTCCAAAATCTTAGATATAGAATCAATTCAAAAGACTCATACTGAATAATTAATAAACTTGTATATAAGGATCAGTCCCCACTTTTATGTCAAAGAGATCAGTATCTTGAAGTGTAGTTGATATATTATGGAATAATACTCAACGTACTTATGTCACACTTATACCCTTATCGGTTTAGATGTAGTACGATCATAAATTATAAGTTGCGAATCTAGTTCGAAGATATTAGGCCTCTTTATTTGAGATAAATCTTTTCAAATATTATTAGACTGATTCTGGCATATTATAAAGAGTCTAACTTAACTCATTTTATTCGAACTTTAGGATCCGGTTATTAGCATATTGATTATATTAAGTATTATCCCATCAAACGAACTATGATGTAATGTATGAGTGGATTTATGACTAATTTTTCAGTTATTAATAAAATAAATTCTAATTGTTCCATTTGGAATATGACATTTATTTATCAATTCATATCATATTATATATAGATTTCAAATCTCCACAAAATCACATATGATTATTATTAATTAAACCCCATGTAGTTTTTAAATCATCATATGCTACATTAGTTCATATAAATCAAAATAATCAAATGCAGGTCAAAATACATACGTTTAAGTTATTCGTCTAAACCCTTGAACTATTTATATTATATTATAATCCTTAGCATACTTAAGTTAATATTCAGAGGTAGATGAAATATGGATTAGAAAACAATATTCACAATAAGAGTCCTTAGGTAACTATATATATATAAGAAGTAGTATGATAATAATAAATATTAGAAGATTGAATGTATACTTATTAAACGATTGAATAAAATTCAGGTGCTTATGCTGCTTCAAGATGGAATATACTAATTAGATTTCGCATTGGAGTATTGTATAGTAAAACTTATCTTTAGCATAATCACTTATATAATAATTTACTAGCCTCTTGCTACAGTGCTTATAAAGAGATTACTATGCAATAAAAATGGTGACTAAAGTTAAAGATGTTTATAAGTTAAAGATGTTTATAAAATGCTGGAGTAAGTGTATAAATGAAGAGATCAGTATTAGTATTCCCTTCTGAGTATAAAAAATTTTAATAGGTGAGGTCTACTAGACCTAGTATAATCTAAAAACTGAGTCTGAAAACGAGTATTAATCAATCAATATAAGTGTAATAGTACTGTGTTTAACTGTTCTCTTATAACTAATTCTTTACCATCTCTAAATATAGCTAAGCGCTATATTAACTGGACCCAATCTTTTGATCTCTACTTATATTGGATCTTATATACCGGTTCAGTATCAAAATATCTAGTATTTGTCAAGTTATGCACTGAGGACATTATACGTATACAAGTATACCTTCCTTATTACATAGATTAAGTATATCAATAAATACCATCTCGGCTACGTGCTATAATCTAGCTATTAGCTATTTTGAAAAGTATAAGATGAGTCCATAAATAGGTTTATAGATTAACTCTAACTCAATATACCAGGGGCACATTCAATTAAATGGAACATTTCATCTAACTATTTCATCTAATTATAATACATTTCAAGCATCAATTGACTTCAGATTGAAATGCTATAAGGATCAAAATAAAGTATAAGAATCGACTTTCTCAAATAAATTAATTATATTTGTATAATTAAATTAACTTATTAGTTTATTAACATATCTAACATACGAAACTATTATAATAAAAGAATTCTTTATGTAAATGGAAAATACCTCAACAGATCAGGAAATAGTAAGATGGTGTGATTTCACATTCTTTAGATAAGGTTTAATTTATATCTACAATTAAATTGGTGATATAAAGTAGTTTACTAGCAACTTCTAGAAAGTGGTGATATATATAGTAGTTCATTTGGAGCTTCTACAATTTGGTGATATTTATTACTTCATTTGCAACTTCTTTAAATTTATATTAGAGAGTAGTTCATTTGCAACTACTAGAAATTAGTGATAAATAGTAGTTCATTTGCAACTTCCTTAAAATTATAATGGATAGAAGTCATTT
This sequence comes from Trachelipus rathkii, assembly GCA_015478945.1. Classification (NCBI taxonomy): domain Eukaryota; kingdom Metazoa; phylum Arthropoda; class Malacostraca; order Isopoda; family Trachelipodidae; genus Trachelipus; species Trachelipus rathkii. The sequence goes on from JABUQX010139566.1 coordinate 3,199, forward strand.
GTAACTACTAGAAATTAGTGATAAATAGTAGTTTATTTGCAATTTCAATAAATTTATGATAGATAGTACTTTTTTGTAACTTCTAGAAATTATTGATAGATAGTAGTTCATTTGCAACTTCTATAAATTGGTGACAGATAGTAGTTCATTTGCAACTTATAGAATATTAATAGATAGTATGAATAAGTTGTCAACTTGTATAACTTTGCTACACTTCTCCGTCTAGTAACTAATATATATATAATATATAACTACTTATATATACGTTCATTTTCTGTGAGTATATGCTTACTGACTGCATTACTTGTTAATTTGTAATTATAGTCGTATTTATATAAATATATCTCACGAAAGGTTTACTAATTAATATTCTCATAAAGGCTATAAATGAGATGGCTAACTTGACTGAAATCATCCGATCGAGGACGAACTGAGATACTTAGTGCAGTCTTCTCTAATTACAAGTTTCCCTGTAATGTCTACATCTTTATCTGCATAAGTATAGAAAACATAATATGTTATATTTGAGTTATTATCACCATCTTCTTCGGCTTGTTATAACAGCTGTAACTAGTAACCTGTTTGCAAGTCGGATTTGTAAGTTGAAAAGTCTAGCGGTAAAATAGAACATATACTAATATTCTAAAATCGACAAATCAAGTTTGGAGTATGACAAGAGCAATAATAGTTAACCATTTCTATATGTTTATATTCAAATATCCTAGCTATTGATAAAACTATACTACAAGATATTGATATTACCAAGTAGTGTACATAAATACTATCACTTAACTATCCTCTATCAAATAATAAAACTTATCATTATTGCGTCATTAAATTGGCTGCCATTCTCAAGATTGATTTATCGCGTCATTAAATTCTCCATTAGTTCTCAATATTGATTTATACTACTTATTAGGTTGTTCATAATGGCCAATAAATGAAATAACTTTACACAATATAGTATAATACATACGTAGTATATCGGTTTGCATTCTCACATCTCTTGGTTAACACATAATTTATATAGACTACTTATAACTAATGTAGTTCAATATGCTTAATCAAAAGTGATGTTTCCATTATTATAATTGTTAGTGAATATAGGGGATGAAGATGCTACAGAAAGCCCAACTTATATATAACCTATTTAGGTATTGAAGCTAAGCAGCAGCTATTGTTTTCATAATAGGAGATATTATTTCTCTCAAAATATGTGAATGTAAGAATGTTAGTTCTTCCGAATTAAAAGAAAAATACATGTTATTAAATCTATAAGAAAATAGGCTAATAATATACCGAATCCTAAATAAGTAGAATGCCTATATACTACATTTATATAATGATTAGATTGTAGAAAAATCATATTCACACTGGCATAAAGGATCTATCATATTACATCATCACCATTATAAAATGATAGATCATTACATAATTCTCAACAGATGTTCAAACACTATTGGGTATGTTCACTAAATAATACATCTATATCAATTTACATCGATACACACTCGCATTCCATGATTAACCTAAAAGCCAGTATACAGGTCATGTTTAAAAAATGATTTTTGACATAACTAGTTATTAGTTAATTAAGTCAAATAAATTATAACTAATTAAATACTTATAATCAATTACCAAAATATGAACTAATCTTCCTATTCAATTACGAGAATTTTGTGCGAACCTTTGAGCATAATATGTGAGTGGACTTTTAACAAGGGCATTATATATTGTACAAGATTAAATGATATACGGATTATCAAAAAAATAGTAATCTATATTTCACCATGCACTTTAAATCTGATTCTAGTTGCAATATTATACATCATTATATATATATTGAAGTCCTTCCAGATATGTCCACTGAATTCTTATTTAATCATTTCATATTGTGCAGACTTTTCACAAATAATTTAATTAATATATATATGGATAGTAATATACTATATACTAAATTTGTATCAGAATTAATGTCCAGGAGAATATTTCAAACATATGATATATAATATACGTTTAAGAATTTGCTTCATATGTATTCTCTATAATATCGAACATATTACTTCAATATACCAATCTATATAACATATTAGTAAAATTCCCTAGTTCTATTACCAGTTAGTAGTGGCTAGATCTAGTTTTAGGAGCAGGTATGGATACATACAAGTTAAGGTATGTTCATATAAGTACATATACGGTAATATAAGCAACCTTAACTCATAATCTATTCCCCTAGTTAACAAGTTGTCAAATATCACCAATGATAATGCACTTGTCAAAACCAATTATAAAACACTAATAGAGTATCATCAGATAAATTTGGAATATTTGTCTTCCTTCCAATATGTACCATTTTTCTGCGAGGCTTATACTCCATGAGATATAACTTCCTAAATCTATTACTAATTATTTACATTATAGAAATAGTTATATACATACTATACCATATTAGTGAAATAAAACTTCACTTCCTTCATAGCTAAATAAATAACTCTAATTAACTCAACTTACTTACAATAGGAAGAGTTTATTGAGCGACCTTATCAGGAATTTTAATTATAGTGTATTATATTGAATATCTTATAGTACTTATATAATATTATGCTAGCACTACTAGAACTAGTTAAGAAAATCTATCTATCAGTACAGTAGAGTTGAACCACCATAAATAAGTTGGAGAAATATAGTTTCTGATACACAATATATAATACATATCACATACATCCTTAAATATAGAATAGATCCGTCTGGCTTTATTGTGAGGTAAGTTACTTGAGAAGTACATTATTTGAGTATGTAGATCTATCTAATACCGATACAGTATCAGGAATGTGTTATCATAATAATAAAGTAGATAGAATGGATAATCTTCATACTTAATTCACTTAATTTGTCATCTCTACCCATTAGAGTTATCTATTATACCTACTCTGCCAGTGGAGAAACTGTATATCTTTATATATATGATATGAAATAAGCATAGCAGTTATAGTATCTCTATCCAAGTTTACAGTAGATGGAGTTACACAAACAAGAAATACTATACAGTGATCAATGTGAATCAATTCAAATTCATAAAATGTCCGAATTTTTCTAATTCTTTCATCTATAATCAGAATGACATTTATGGGCTCTGGTAAGGATAAGTGTTAAACCTTCATTCAGGTATAATCACCTACAACTTGAGCACTGCTCAAGTTGAACAAAAATACCTATAAAAGTAATTGCGTGGCTCCTGAAAGGAGTATTGAGTCAAATAGAAAGTGCATCTTTTTCTCGACCTAATATGTACCCCGTATTTTAAATACAATTGAAAATGAAAAACAAAACGCGGTGTGGAACTAGGAGAACTTTGTTTCTTGAATTTAATCATACAACTTTATATCTTCTTTATATAATTGCAAATGGATTTTCATTGCAAACTCTATATAGCATGTTTAGTGGCAGGACTAAATACAACTGATATTTAATTTAACTTACATCATATATAATAATAGGCGCAAACTTTTTCTTAATTTAGTTAATTTTATAATTTAGAGGATATAAAAGTTTATTTAATTTATCTTAGAGTGAATTAAAATAAAACTAATTAGTATAATAAATAGTATCTTTATTAAAGTATTTATACGGAATTTAAGATATTATATATTTCTATCATGTTGTACCTTTTCACTAATTCACTAAAAAGATACAACATTGGTTTGCGACATTGTGAACACCGTACAAAGCGGTACTATTTATCCGTGTTTGTGTAATCAAATATTAATAATCAAATGTTACACAGTTATGTATAATAAAATTGTGCTATTCATATATCTTTATCATAAATAATTTTCACATACCAATAAACTTGATATTCATATCTTTTTATTCTACACTATATACAATACAATAAATTTAACTATCTAAATCTAAATAATAGTATATAATTTTTAATAGATGTTAGATTTACTAAAAGCCATAAATGAAAAGTATCAATACAATTTAAAAGCGTTAAAATACTAATAATATTTATTCAAAATGACGTCAAATCGAAAAATATTATGTGAAAAATAAACTAATATTATCAGTGACTAAGGACTATAAATATAGATATCACATATATGTACTGTTAATAATAATATATTATACCGTATATTGAAAACCTATAAATTAGATGACAATTTTATTTACTGAAATATTATTTAAAAATTACGCTAAAGAGTGTATGTAAAGTATATTTAATGATCATAAACTTGTATTATGAGTATATCACGTCTTAATATATCACACATAATAATACACACTAGGATTAAGACTTAATAAATCAGTATAACCTATATACTATATCCACAATATATATAGATGAGATAATTTAATTGTATGTTATTATCTATATTATTGTTTATTCATATTATTTATATTATTCTTTAAAATTTAATTTATATATATGTAGTTATTTTTATTTATATATTATTTTACATTATGTTATATTATGTGATAATTTTATAAACAATAAACTATGTTTGAAACCTCACCTATATATAGCCTGTTATTTATAAATAAGTAATAAATATAATTCAGTTACTATTGATATATATACGGAGTTTACTCACCTCACACCTATCAATATATAATATCTATGATCATATATTTATTAAGATATTTTATAGTAAAATATACTACTAGGTACTTATATGTCATTAAATTTAAGGGCACTATTACATTTTTTTTTTATTTGCTCACCCCCCTTCTACAAAGATATATAATCATAATAATAATAAAAATAACCTAAAAAAAAATAAAAAAACCATAATATGTATGTCTATATTGTAAAAAATAAAATAAAGTTTCAGCTCATCCTATCAATAGGTATTATAATAATTTTCAATATATATATTTATCTTATATATGATATATATTAATATATAATTAATATAAATAAATTAATATTAATATTTAACTTAATATATTATATAAATATATTATATTAATAATATAATTATAGTATATTAATATAATAGATAGTTTATATCTATATATATATATGATTTTATATTCATATATCATATATAATACTATATATATATATAATAATTATTATAATATTAATGATTAATTATATATATTCTATATATATATAATATTAATATCTATATATTAATATTAATATAATATATTCTATAATATAGATATTATATGATATTAATATTATACTATTTATATATATATACATAGGTAATTAATATAATACTTTAATATATAAAATATTATATATATGAATATAAGTATTATATTATATAATAAATAAATAATATTAACTATATAAATAATATTATAAATACGTATATATATAGCTATATATATTAATTAATATATCTAATTATATTGAATATAAATAATATATAAATATATATTAATATATATATATTTATTATTCTATTATAATATATATATACTATATATTAATATAATATAATTATTAAATAAGTAGATAATAACACACAACTCATCCTAATATATATGACGTTTATAAAAGGATCATAAATAGTTCAGTTTGAATAATGATATTGTTACGTATGTATTCAATCAATAGTGGTATATCACTATAACTAAATATATCAAAACCTAACTTATAAGGTAGGCTAGTCTTAAGAGAGACCTAATAAGCGATGTGAGCTGACAATTATATATTGCCTATCATAACCTATGATACTACACTAGAATTAGATATTGATTGTTAGCCATATAATAACCGTATAAATGGTAATATCCTTGGTCTATATCTGAGTATGCTACTATTTTTTTATTATATACATGAGTATACCATAGAGCTTATTTTGGGCATAACATTATACAATATAAATAAGAAATTTCTCGGTTATTAATATTATTTTAAAAGAAAATTCATTTGTAATATTTAAACCTTATTAGAGTGGTTATATTTTAATAGCTAACAGCCTTACTCACTGTTTATTTTTTTTTTATATAATTCTTACTCATTTTTGTCTTAATTGCAGATAATTTATTTATATATAAATCTAATAGAGTTCAATTAATTGATAACAATTACAGAGTATAATATAGGCCTATAATACTAATTTAAAATATATATTATTTAGATTATAGTTTTATGCATGTTCATATACACTATTTTTTAACATTTTGCACTTTTTATTTAGATATTTAAAAAATTTCATTCTTCACTAATATATATTAATTTATATAGGATTTATATATTATTTATACTTTTAATTTATGTTCGTGTACATGTTTTCATAGAGTTATTAGCTATATTATTTCTGTATTAGGCCGGTACATTCTAGAAGTTAATATTATAATAACTGAAGAAGTTTTATAAATAATGTTAAGAAATTAATAATCAATGTCATAAACAATCATGAGGGTTTCCTTCGCAATGGAATGTAAACATATAAACATGCAAATATGAGTATACAAGTGTATGATATATGTATGTACTTTTATTATGCTAGGTTTATATATACGTACTGAGTCTATGAGATGCTCAATAATTTTATTTAAAGTGCATTTATCAATCGTTAGTTTTGTTCCAGACATATTAATGACTAACGCCACACAGAGATTGATGAGAAAATCGATTCAATTTATAAAAATCGAGACTATTAAATTTTCCAACTTTACAGAATGCGTATGTTAACTGTAATATAATAACCTGAGTATATTCTTCGATTTATTGATCGATTGAATTAGATTTTGACATATAATTAAGATTGATATTTTACGTATTAACCGTTTTACAAAAATAGTTATAATACCGAGAATCATTTATCCTTGTAATTTGTTATTATTATGTGATAGCTCCATCCACTAGCAAAGATTGAAACATAGTAGCAGATTCAGGAACCCGCTGATTACTTATCTTACTCTCACATTTGATATTCGACAATTTCACAAACGATATGAATTAGAGTAATATATTTCAATTATTTAATTAAATTATATCAATGAATTTATATTATATTTTTATTGAGAATATATATATATTATTATATATCTATAAGTTATATAATGTGAGGATTTTCACTACCTAGATATTGAATAATTAAATAATTTAATATTTAATTTGCAATTTTATTATATAATTATTCAATATATTTTTAAGAAATTAGATATGATATGCACATATTATAATATTGAAATTTATTATTTTAATGAAAGAGTTACTAATCACTAACTAAAGAATTTATTAATTAATATAATTAATAGAAAAAATATTAAAGAGTAAAGCTTGTTGAGGTACGATGATCAAACAGTTTTACTACATGATAAACTATTTAGATCATTATAAGAAGATATAAGGCATTTAAGTCTATGAGCAACACTAATATGTAATTACCATACGCTCATTATAAGCATTAGACTTAATACTGCAGTCAAAAGAGCTTAGTGAAAAGTGAGGTTCTTGAGTATTATAATTCATAGTTTTAGATAATATTTCCAGGGTGAAAGATCTATAAATATTATTCATCAATCACTTAATACTAACCAATAGACTCTATACAGAAACTTATCTGCTATATTATCCATTATTTGAGGTAATTAGATAATATTAAATCTGTACGTGATTCCATGTACTTTGTAATACAAATACCGTATGTATAGTCAAAAGTATTGCATAAAATAGTCTATAATAACTACTTATGTTTGAAGGAGCTGTTTCGATCCTTTATGCTGATCCTGGGAAGAAATTTCTTGATATTAACTATTATTAGAATTTATAGTTTATCTTTTTATTTTATAAAGTTTGTTGCGTAAGTTTGTACTTCTTTTACTCCAGTGTTTTCAAAGATTAATGTTAATTACAAATGAGAATTATATATTTACTTCATTTTTTTAATTTTATATAACTATTATATATTTCACTCACTTTTATTATTATTTACCAAATTAATATAAAATTATAATCAATATTAAATATTAATCTTATTGTTTTTTACTAATATATTTTAATCTGATTACCTTATCTTCCTATCCTTATAAACCTATTCAAATCTCCTGCAGATATATAAATCTATCGTAGACATGGTGACATGGATAATAGATTTTGGACGATTTTGGGATAAAATATATCATAATGATAGTATCATCTCAATTCTATTAATAAATATATTATTGAGAGTAATTATTTAAAATAATTTTTTTCTCCTTTTCTGATTAATTTGGTTAATATATATAATAGCCATAAACTAAATTTGACATATCTCGGAGAGTCCACTGGAAGAATATTCGGTAGCTCAATGACGAATAACTATAGTTATAATGTCCATTTGGAGACATTTACAACAGCAGTATCAATATATAACAAGCTCTGTTAACTTCTTCTGAAATGAACTCCAAATAAGAAACTTCCTTGTGTCTTCTTTGTAGGGTTACGGAGCTAGTAAAATGTTTTGTTTAAACCATGGAATTTATTATTACACTGTCTAATTTAGGAAGTAGTATTTACTAGTTTTTTCTTTATTAAAAATAGATTGGAAAATTTTATTTCAGAATATACACATCAGGTATTAATATTAATAATATAATAGTCATTCATATACTATACAGCAAATTTGTTCCATATTAATATTATATTATATATATTATAATATATATTATATAATAATTATTCATAATATAGTATATATTATATTATAGAATATATATATTAATTATTTATATATATAATATTAATAATCTATATATATATATCTATACTTATTAATATTTATTATATCGATAATATAAATATAATAATAATGTTTTGAAAATAATATTTAGATATATTATATTTAATTACATTTGAAAGAATATATTAATGTAAATATTCGCACATAGTGAGGTTAATCATAAATAATACTCAGGTATATATATATTAATATATATATTAATTATATATATAATAATATTATAATAAATATATACTTATTAATATATATAATATAATATATTATATATATATATATTTTAATATATATATTAATATTATATAATTTAATAATATATTTAAAAATATATTAATAACAAAGTCTACTTTCATAATAGTTGCCAGTATTTTCCAGATATTTTTTATATCACACTCATCAATGTTTAAATGTCGCATACTCCACTTGGGGCCAATTTTGTCTAATTTATATTTAAAAACTACTTAGGAACATCACATAGCGCGTGAGCGGTGCGGTCCCTTCATCAACAACTTATCCGTGACCAATATGGTATTAATACTTGTGTCTCAAATTAATTCAATCCTGATATTCTTTTCCTCTTCATTTCTAAATTATAGTCTCTGTAATGATTCCATTTTATCCTAAAAAGTATAAAAATATTTATCTTAAGAAAGATTTTGCGCGAAAATATTGTGATAATATTATTATACTCGGTTTATTACGTTCGTGAATTATCACACTGATAGAAACCTACATAAAAAATAATCAGTTAAATAAAATTATCTTTCTGTGCTCAGACATTCAATAAACATGTTCTTGATAATAAGTCTAAATAAGGCTTTAAAATAATAATAATAACTACATAAAGTATCAATAATAATAATAATAATAATCAATATATCAATAAAATGAATGATAAAGCATAATAATTAAATATCTAATAATTTAAAATTATCTAATAATAAAAAATAAGTAATAATAAACAATAATAAAAGAATATTTAACATAATAAACAAAAGTTTTAACAACTTAAACAATTAAATTAAATAATAACACTGAACACTTGACAATTAACAATTAACTTTAAATATTAAATATTAATTATTAATATAATAAAATTAATTAATTATTATTAATAATAATAAATTATTAAATTAATTAATTTATAATAATGGAAATTAAATATCATAACATATTGCATCAGTTGTAGGTATTAATTAAAACTAATTTATTGAAAATACATACTTAAATTAAATATGAATAATTATAATTAATTAATAATATTATAATAAATAACACTGAAAATTATTAAGAATTAATTAATCATTAATTAATCATTTATAATAATCAATTATATTAATAGACTAATTCAGAGATATATTAAATGTATCAATTATTTGGACATGTTTAATCTATTATGGACTTAATAAAACGCAAGTACTCATAGTATAACTTTATTAGGTTCAGTATATGATTATTAACTGGAACTTAAAATTGGAATATATTGATTATTTCATTATCTCTATTGAGTATAGATCTACTCATATTCATTATATTCATCAAAATAATAATGTATATAAAAAATCACTTTTCTAGTAATTATTCTATATGTTTTGATTTCTTAACTATATAAATTATGGGATTCTATAAGCATATGATTCAAATGTCTTTCCAAATAATAATGATCATTTGCTATTATTATTTTTAGAATTTTATTAATATTTTAATATATTAACTTATATTTTGGTAGTTTTAGATTATTTATTATGTAATTATATTTATTGTTAATTTAATAACACTTCATAATTTAATTACATTTACAATAATATTAATTATAAGAATAAATATAAAAATATCTGGTCTAATAATTATATATATATTTATAGAGATATTATGAATTATTTTGTTCTCCGAGTATTATCTAATGATCAGAGTAATTATTGTTAATAAGCTTATTTAAATTACACACCATCACCAATTAATTATACCATAATTTATCAAAACCCTTAAAAAGGAAGCTCATAAGGATAGTACTTCATAACAATCAATTCAAAGTTGGTAATCCACATTATAAATGAGAGAGATTAATAACTACTCAATAAGTATATAGTTAAACTCCAAATAATCATCATAATAAGTGAATAGTAGACAAAAAAGCCATGATAGTATTAGAATAAGTTACAATTTTAAAAATAACTAATAGATAATAAGAAAGAAATCCTTATATTATTTTTATTTTATTATATCTATAATTATTACAAATAATTTTATCAAATATAATATTATTATATTCAATTATATTAATGCTAAATTTTATTATATAATTTGATATGTTAGTATTTTTTCTTGAAACTTTACTATAATTCTTTTCAAACACTTAAAAATTAATTTTAATATTTATTATTATTTATTATTAATAATATAATTATTATTTATTTAATTTATATTATTGATTATTGTTTTTTAATTGAGAATATTAAAGAAATTATCAGTATCATTTAATATAATTAATTATATAATATATTATTTTTAAATTTATTATTTATTATATAAGAATTATTTAATATATCTATCATATTTGACTAATAATATAAAATGATTCAAGTTAATAACTCATTACTCTACTTATCGCACTATTATTATAATTACACTATATTGAGTATTAATTGTTAATTTATGCATAAGCATTATTAAATATTCATCAATTAAATTTATTGCATATGCTTATAATTAAGTTGCAGAAATAATACCATTTAGAGAGTAAACCTATACCTTATTTATTAGCTGCATTATAATTAGATTATGAAGAATCTTGAATATATATAATGTTGATATAGTAGTGAGTACCCAATGAATTAATTTGATTGCGTTGTTTAGGTTAGGTATTCTTATTTAAGATTAATTTACAAAATTCTTATTTAATATTGATTAGATTTGAGAATTAAGAGTAATAAGCATGAATTATTGGGTTATTTACAATTTTATTACTTTTTATATATTATTCTCTTACATATTTATTCATTTATTAACATTTATTCAGTTTAGTCTCATGATGTATTTTTCTTTACATATAGTACAATAATCTTTTGTGCAGTCATGATAAGAATAAAGATATTATTAAATATTGAAATTACAG
>JABUQX010139566.1:20000-24976 GCA_015478945.1 Trachelipus rathkii
TCATTGTTAAAATTGTAACTAGTTATTTTTATAAATATCTATTGATTCTGTTGATTGTTATAATTTTGCTATTATTATGTGCTCTATTTGAATTAAAATTGGTTTTCGGATTACATTAAGCTCAATCCTTAAACCAAATTACTTAAATTTTACTATAATTATATTGCTTTGGGGCTCAATGGACCACAACACTGTGTTGCAATTAGTAGCTCCATTTCAGAAATTGTATATCAAGTATTGTATTATAATACAACTAAGTATTATAGTTGTGTGTTAAACTTAATAATGTAAATTGTTTATTTTCTGAATAAAGCATTTTAAATTATTATTATTATTATTATTATTATTATTATTATTATTATTATTATTATTATTATTATTATTATTATTATTATTATTATTATTATTATTAATTTAATCGCTATATTATTATTATTATTATTATTATTATTATTATTATTATTATTATTATTATTATTATTATTATTATTATTATTATTATTATTATTATTATTATTAAGTTAGTTAATAATAAGTTAAGTAACAAGTTTATTATTATATTATTATTATTATTCATCTATTATTATTTAGTTATTATTTTTCTATAGAATGATATTACTATATTATTATTATTATTATTATTATTATTATTATTATTATTATTATTATTATTATTATTAAGTTAGTTAATACAAGAAAAGAAAACTCATTTATCTAGATCGCAAAAGTCACTCTCACCCTAAAAAAAAATGTCTTCATTCAATAAAATATTTTTTTTAATATCACATTACTAAATCACCATTTTCTTAGTTCTGAGCATCATTAAATCATCATTTATCTCAACTCTGATATTATTTCAGCTAATAATAGTTTTCTTTAAATTTGTAAATAGGCTAAATTGAAAGTCTAGACTAAAGTCACGTTTTAAAAAGACATTGTAAACAATTTTTTTTGAGAGTAGTTTCTACTAATATTTTGGCTTGGAGTCTTCCAATTTTATTTTTCACTTTTATGACCTATTCTTCAATTTAAAAAATATTACATTTCTTCAAATAATTCCATTGCTCTTCATGATATATATATATATAGTATAGTAGTATATATATATATATACTATATATATATTATATTATAGTATATATATATTTATATAATATATACTATATATATAATATATATATATTATATTTAATAGTATATATAGTAATATACATATATATACAATATATACTATATTTTTTTATATAACGATACCCTATAATATATATATATATATATATCATAATATTATATTTATACATATATTATATCTTTTTTATATATATATATAATATATATAATATATATATATATATATATATATATATATATATATTTTATATATAAAATATATAGTATATATATAATATAATATACTATATATATATATATATATATATTTATATATGATATATATATATATATATTATATATATATATATTATATATATAATAATATAAATTCAAAAAATATTAGTAACGGGGTTTTACTAATTTAAGTTTTTTTCTCTCAATGCAAGGCTAGCTAACCGATCGTTTGGTTATTCATTTATATATTGCAATCCAAAATTACTGTTTGCGATTTAAAAGGAGTTGAAATTTAATAAAATGAAATGAAAACTTCCATAACAATAACCATGAAATTGCATGAAGCTTTGCCAGCAGTTAAAATTTAAATGCTTGTGAATTGAAAAAAAAATTTTTTTATTGGAACTATCTGTTTCTACATCTACTACTACTACTACTACTACTAATACTACTACTACTACTACATACTACTATTACTACTCTACTACTACTACTACTAATAATAATAATAATAATAATAATAATAATAATAATAATAATAATAATAATAATAATAATAATAATAATAATAATAATAATAATAATAATAATAATAATAATAATAAATAATTTAAATAATAATTTTAAATAATTTTTTCTCGACAGCTTTTCCGAAAGAGAATCTAGATAGCTTACCCAGCATGAAAGACGGGATTTTCATGCAGACAATATTTTAGATACATTTAAAATTGTAGTAGAGGAAGTTGCTTTCCAGATTCATAAGCTATTAATAAATAAATCACCTGGACCAGATGGATACTATCCAATGCATCTCAAAAATTTGAAAGACATATTAGTGAAACCTTTGACAATGCTTTTCAATAAGTCTTTAAAAGAAGGAATAGTTCCTCATGATTTCAAAATTGCTAATATAACTCCCATTTTCAAAAAAGGATATCGTAAACTCCCGAATAACTACAGACCAATTAGCTTTACTTCTAAAGTTGTAAATATTTTTGAAGCCATACTAACTAACAGATTAGTTGCACATCTTGAAGATCATGGATTGCTCAAAATACCCAACAGTTTTTAAGAAGAAGCAATCATGGCAACAAATATTACAATATTGCTAGTGGTGTACCGAAAGATCTAATGTCCCTGGGTCAATACTGTTCATTATATATGAAATGACATAGATAATGGTAATATTTTGAAATAATATTCCAGAATTTTCAGATGATACGAAACTTGAAATCACAGTGAGAAAGATTATATTATCAATTACTCGAGTTGCCACGCACCTTATGCACCTGAAACAAGATTACAAGTGGTCAAAAACATGGGGGAATGTAATGATAAATATAAGGTTATATCTTTTGGGAGTAAGTGTTGACATAATCTGTAAACTGACAGCTCAACCTCAAAGTTGTCAATGGGGAAAGGATCAGTTTTAATTAATAAGGATTTAAAAGTTAAACTAAATATGAAATATTAAAAGTATTAAAATCGGTTTTAGCTATGAGCTTTGAATAAGTTTTAAATCTTCAGGTGCAACTATGTGAAAAACGTTAGTTAGATCTCTGGAAAACGCAGTACAGTTTGGAATCCATACCTTAAAAAGGGAATAGAAAAAGTTGAAAGAATTTAAAGAAGGGCAACCAAATTAATTCCGGAAATGAGAATTAAGTTATACGAGCAGCGACTACGTGAACTAGATATCCATTCCTTAAGAGCTAAGAAGATTGAGAGGAATTAATAGAAGTTTTCAAATACTAGAATAAATTTACACGGCCAGTCAGTCTCAGTTAGGTAGACACCTATCTAAAAACTACGATAGATGATGCATAAAACCTTGCATTTTTGAAATCGGTGAACATTTCAATGCAGGAAACGAAAAAAAATTTAATACTTATTAAATTTAATAAATAATTACAAAAAATAAGTTATCCTAAGTTGAAAACCTTAATTTAGACGTGTTACCTATAAAAGATTATAAGTTTTCTTTATAACTTTTCAATATTTTAAGGCTACTTTTAAAATCATGATTTTAATTTTCTTTCCTTTCTTAACTTAAAAAATAAGGTTTAATATTTTTAAAAATTATTTCACCAGCACTCACTGGTCGGGGGGTAAGGGGGCTCCGCCCCCGTAGATTGCCCTTGTGTCCCATGCATTTACGTTAATAAATTAAAAAAAAAAAAATTTCATTCCATCTCAAGAAAGTCGCAATTTTCAAGATGTCTGCCGAGTCTAATATTGGGGGGATCATGTCTCAGATATTTGGGGGAAGGTGACAATTGTCATACATCAAAACATATTTATTATTTTTTTATGTTCTTTTATCGCACTTCATTTCATTTCTTCTGCATTTTCCTGAATTTTCGCTGATTTCAAAAATGTATTCAGTTTTCATGTAGCTATTGTATTTTTTAAGTTATAGGTGTCACCTAATTTAGAGGCTGACCAATTTGACAAATTGATTAAGGCAATTCTTTAGATACGATTTTAATGGTGTAACACGAAATAATGGACAAACTTTCTCATGAACGATTTCAAACCAATATAACAAAAAATTTCTTCACTTACGATGTAATTGAGAAGTGGAATATTCTTTATTATGAAATAGTAAACAGAGGCAACATCGATTCATTCAAGAAAAGGTTATATATACGCCTTAAGAAAATTGCTTTGAAATTCAATTCAACCCGATTTTTAATTGATTAAAACACTAAAATTCGTTGTGACCTAGATAAGGAAAAATCAAACGAACATTGAAATCATTTGGTAAATGTTAAAATTAATTCGTAAAAAGAATTTGGCCGCCGAACTTATAATACACTTTTCATGTTCACCGCTTAAAAGGTTAATTCTAACGTTCTAAGTCGGTAACCTCATCGATCACACAATCATCTTAATTTGCAATATATTTCTTTGATGTTAAAAGTAAATCTTAAAAAGAATTCGAGCGCCGAACTTATTATAATAGTTTTGATATTCACCGCGCAGGATAGATAGCTCTATCGTTCTAAGCCTGTGACAACATCTAGCCTCAGACTAGCCTTGAGTGGACTGTAAAGTCTTTGCTAGTCAGTGTTCTGTAGTTCTGCAGTCCTTTTAGTAATAAACGATAGTAATAATAATAATAATAATAATAATAATAATAATAATAATAATAATAATAATAATAATAATAATAATAATAATAATAATAATATATATGTAAATAATAATAATAATAATGTAATAATAATAATAATAATAATAATAATAATAATAATAATAATAATAATAAATAATAATAATAATAATAATAATAATAATAATAATAATAATAATAATAATAATAATAATAATAATAATAATAATAATAATAATAATAATAATAATAATAAGAATAAAAATAAAAATAAGAATAAGAATAAGAATAAGAATAAGAATAAGAATAAGAATAAGAATAAGAATAAGAATAAGAATAAGAATAAGAATAATAATAATAATAAGAATAATAATAATAAGAATAATAATATGAATAAAAATAAGAATAATAATAAAAATAATAATAAGAATAATAATAACAATAACAATTAGAATAATAATAAGATTAATAATAATAATAATAATAAATAATAATAATAATAATAATAATAATA
>JABUQX010139568.1:0-10236 GCA_015478945.1 Trachelipus rathkii
GATTGTAGCAAAATAAATATTTGAAACGAAAGAAGACTCATTCCATTGCCTCATGGTGTTGCCGAGTCCGTATAACTTGAACTTCATGGAGAAAAAAGAGAAAATTCCATAGTGCACTATTCCAGGAATAAAAATCCTACCGTTCCGCTTAATTTCCGACGTAGATGCAGTAAGTCAGATGATTTTCTAAGAGTCCGAACCCGGACCGACTCCACCACGACTCAGTGACGTCCTAGCTTATTCCGATCGGCATTGAGAGAGTATGCGCATAAGATAAGAATTTAGATGTGATTCCAAACAAAGATGTTATGCAACATCTAATACCATACTATATTAGATCATATACTATATTACGTCTAAGATATATGATATATTAAACCTATATAACATAAACATATCTATAGATATATATAAATATATATATATATATATAACATATATTATATATATAACTATATATAATTAAGGTATTATTAGGTTATAAAATATATATATATATATTTGATTATAATTTTCTCCTATCCCCCAAAAGGAGCTTTTCTTAAATTTAAGGGTCAGTTTTTCCGGGGGAAACGGTTTAATAGGGGAAAAAACTAGTAAGAAGAACATTAAACCAATAAATATTTTGGATTTTATTATTATATTATCAATTAATTATTATTTAATATTATTATTATTTGCATACTAGCGAATAATGAGAATGAATTCATGGGTACCTTTCGTTCTCATTATCCCTTTTATGGCCGATGTTAATTAAATAAAAAATTTCTTACTATATTGTCCGAAAAAAGAAATTTTTATTTTTATTATATATTATTAATATTATTATTATTATATTTATTATAATTTTTTACTATTACCTTATTATCTATTTGCTATTAGCGGATAACGAGAATGATTCAAGGACTTCCTTTCGTTCTCATTACCCCTTTTAAATGAATTAATGTAAATTACAATTAAAATTTTCATTAACTATATTTTTGAAAAAGAAAATTTTTGTTTTAAATTATTATAAATTGATTATTGATTATTAGCATACTAGTGGATAACGAGAATGATTCAAGGACTTCCTTTCGTTCTCATTTACCCTCCTTTTATGGCTGAGTAGCTTTAGATGAAAATATATAAATTTGAAAAAATCTTTTTACATTAATAACATAATTATATTTATTGTGTTACTAATTAATATGATGCTAATATATATGTTATATAAAACAAATTATTTAAGGAAATCAAATTTTGGGGGGAGTGGGGATTACTTTTAAAGGGTGAGTAAACATTCAACATAATATTAGCTATAAGCAAACTATTAATTCTCTCATTCTTTCTTCATCCTTTCTCTTCTTCTTTTTCCCCCCGCCAATTTGCAAAATTTGTTGGTCTGAAGCATTGGTTTGTGGAGGAAACAAGGATGCCAAGCCAAGCAACCATACCACTCGCACGCAACACGACATAAAAACAAGGAAATTGTCCGGTCTCGTTGCTTGAAGGGAGTGCGAAGGCGTTTTACAACGAAATTTGATAGCCGACAGACCAAATCGAACGTAAACAAACTGTAGGGAGTGTTAAATTCCTACGCGTTTACTAAGTTAAAACACTCGCTCAAACCTCACACAAAACGGCCGAACATATAGTAGATAAGAAGAAGATAATTCTTGACAACCTTTTTATTTTCCGGTACCTTGAAATCTTGTTTATATATATATACTATAATAACTATTATTATATATAATAATATATATATATATATAATAGTAATTAGGGATATATAGTACACAAATTAATATACAATGTATAAAGTAACTTAGACATATTTTTATATTATGACTTAAATAGTATATATGATATATATATAGATACGTAAGGCAAACTTTACATATAATTGTTTGTTTTTTTTTTATGTGGACAACCCATTGGGTTACAACGAATCAGAGATAAAATTCATATGCGAAAATAAAATTTAATTGTCTCTATTATTATATATATATATATATATATATATAATAATATATAGTTACTTATATATTTAATACATAATATATATATATATCATCAATATTAAAATTCGTACAATATATATATATATAGGTAACTAATATATATATGTAATAATTATTAATATTACTATTAACCATTGGAAAATCTGAAACTAGCATTGGTTTGAGCTCTAACACCGGTTGGAGCCACCGTTTAAATATCATGACCATAACCCTCATGTGAAGCGAGGTTTAGTATAATAACGATGGATATTTTTAACTTTGTATTAATAATACTA
Source organism: Trachelipus rathkii (assembly GCA_015478945.1). Taxonomy (NCBI): domain Eukaryota; kingdom Metazoa; phylum Arthropoda; class Malacostraca; order Isopoda; family Trachelipodidae; genus Trachelipus; species Trachelipus rathkii. Next base: position 2,276 of record JABUQX010139568.1, read on the forward strand.
TATACTATATATTATTATATATATTTAATATATTAACGATATATATTAAATTTATATATAGTATAATTATAATAAATAAATTATATATATATGCGATAAAGATAATAGTATATAGTGGCGAGGTTTAATTTTATAATTAGGATACTATATCGGAGTCTTCTGTTTTTTAACAATCTATTAGATTTTAATATTTCTATTAAACATATTTATAAATATATAATTCTCTTATTATAATTATATTATTAATTAATTATTAATACATAAAAATATATTAATTTATTATTATATTATATTATATTATTATTTTAATTATTTTAATATTAGAATCAACTAATAGTTATAGAGAATTTTACGGATATTAATAGACCCTGGACATATTAACCGTACCCAACCCCCCAGCGATCAGCAGCTTCGACATTCACCTAATTTATTTTCATCATTTATTATACTATATATATATCAACACAACATAACACACACAACTAAATACACAAACATACGTATATATATATATATATATATAATATATAACCACTGGCATATATAATTAATAACCTTATTATTAATATACTTTAAAGGCTATATACTGGCATTAAATCGTACTAAATACTCTACATTAATCATGAGGGATCAGTAAAGGTAACCTATAAACATCAGGGCGTATATAAAATAGGGACCTATTCACACATTTTTCAAAAAATATCTATATCATACCAAAATTAGTAAAATTATGATTATAATCACTATTGGGAATTACGGTAATAGATTTGTTGAGAATATATAAGGCATTTTTAGGAAGTAACTAAGAGAAACACGAATATACATTAGTGAATGTTATATTACACCATCTAATCATGTCCGGATGCTGAACAGTCATTCGAGGTCACGTTGTTCAGTACAAATAACTATAGGTTTAATATAGACTTCGAACTAACCGAATTAATAGTGACATATATTGCAAGCAATTCAACGATAAGACTAAAATGGCGGGTACTATCAAGCTAAAATGCTAGAGACATATTAATAAGGTGGCGCCCAACCTCAAAGGCTCCCCATGAACTGTTAACATTACCAGCGTGATCATCTTAATAGAGAGAATTCAACGCAAGAATTAAATACACTACGAGCCTGTAAAATGGAGGATAGTAACACTGAAAGTAAAACCGGTGATCACTAATAGCTCATAGAGCATACCCAAGAGCAACGGGCTGCGTGAAAAGCACTCATGAGCACCGTTGTAAATCGCCTTAACATTATGCAAAACGAGGCAGACTGCAACTAAGTCCTCAACCGACACTGGGGTCCCCTGTCATCTACAAATTATGGAATGGCTCGAGTCTAGAATATTTCACCCCAGACACCACTTATATTCTTGGTCAGCCGCGCACTACCCCGTCGATGAAAACTAGCCAAGAAGCCTACAAGCATTGATTTAGTCCAGAAACCAATGACCCAATAAAATAAAATTGAGTATATATACATTTTAAGAGCATTAAAAAATTGAGAAGGATGAATACCGAAAGCTAGAAATTTACATATTAAAGCTCGCCGCTTACTGATTTACGAAAAGTCACTGTAATGAACGATAACCACAAAGAATTGGGATGGTTCGAACCCCAAATTACACCTATGGAATGCATAAGCTGGAAGGTACACCAAATACCCGGAAACCTCCCACCCTTTTGGTATCTTAGGTATCCAGAGTGCTTTTCTCACAAGAATTAAATCAAATAGGGCAGACCATAACATATCTCTGGCGCTCCTCATCCAGGCTATTCATCTTTCGCTCAACAACAATATAATGCGATCTACTGGCCAATCGTGGAGACGCCATTGATGGTGAGGATATACACCAAATCCGCATTGCAACCCTAGTTAACGGACAGGAACAAACCCGCAATTGAAGTCTTTTATGCCACTGGCAATGGACGAGTTGCCCCCAACGCCTCCCCTTCCATTTACCTCAGTTGCCACGCTGACGTAACTTACCATCCTAATCCATCAGCCTAACATCACTCATGTCACAAAACTACCTCCCCTAGTGAGAAATAGGCATAGGGCTATCTCTCTACCCGCCTCCTCCACAACCAAGCGAGTTCAGTATTCCCAATAATCCTTTATACCCCGCTCTTAACACTTCGCTCGTTATGTTATTTAACATTAAAGCATTGTTTTTTTGTTTCACCACACTGTCATACTTCGTCCCTAATCCTCCTCGACGATATATTGCTATTTCTGATATATGTGCACAAGTTAATCTGTAAATTAAATTCTGTAAACTCAGTTTTATATTACCGCCAAACGAACCCATGTTCGGAACTCCTTATATAGCACGTCATACTTCACTCAGTCCCCGATTGCATGAGAAAAACTAGGCGTCTTGTAGCTGCATAACTGAAAGGCATCAAGCCTATACTTTTTGCTAAATCCTCCTGCCATATCATTCATTCCGTATCATGCATACCAAGCCGAGGTCCCGCTCCCTATCAAATACGTCCTAGAGATAACTGCCTTCTCATAATTGTAACACCTATTCAGAATACTTTCTCGCAACCCCAAGTTTTCACAGAATAAAGTACTTTCTATACATACAGAGATAAGAAAGATAAGAAACCGTTTCGACTTAAATGTTCAATGATTTAACGAACTTTAAAATGTTACCAATCGAAGCTTTACGAAGACAGAAGATTCATTCTTTCAGAGTAATTTATTGTTAGGATCTGTTAGTTTAAAAACGAGTTTAACGAAAAGTTATATGCAGTAGACCGCCTTTCACGATATGGATGTTAATAAAGTCAATTTTCATACACAAGGTTCAAAGATAACACCTATTTGGTATATCAAGGAAGATCATTCAAAACTAAATATGAGAGATGAGATGGATGAAAAGATTAAAAGAATAAATTCAGCCTAGAGTATCGATACAGAGATACTAAATTAATTGATAGAAATATATTGTCTCAAATTTCTCATGGATGCTTTAATTAAAAGTTAATAAATAGAACCGACCAATCGAATTCGCACTACCAAAGGTTTGTACTAAAGAGAAAATCGGAAAAAAACAAGGTTATGGAGTTTAATAATAATTCGGTACACAGGTAAACATAAGGTAGATCAATTTCATAAGCCAAGGTATGAGGGATTAAAGGAAGGTCGAGATGTGAACCTCCAGTATACTACTCCACTCAAAGTGAGGAAGAGAGGTAAAACCGAAAGTAATAACTTTTTTCAAAAGAAAAAGAGAACACCAACAAAATCGCCAGTTTTGCATAGGTCACGCCTCCAGACATGCCCGCATTATTGTAAAGAAATGCGAGCTAGCGAAACGTGAGATAACGTAGAGCACATATCTTCGTGTTTCGCCCTATTGTTGAACAGGTGCTCGATCTACAAGCTGCCGCTCGCGAAAACAACACATTCACTAGACCAAGTTCATACGGTCGATCCTTACTCATGAGGGCTAGCAGGCGTGGCTGATAATGGAGTCCTTCTCAGTCCATGGAGGACCGTATTCGTAACCCCGAGCGAGGCTGGTTAAAATCAATGCCTTAGTATAGTGCAGAGCGATAGAAGAGAGGTTCTCAAGCTAGAAGGCCAGAGATCTTAATCGGATGGGGACGGTCCTACGGAGCCTTTACCATAGAAGAAATAATTGATAGGGTAACTGAACCTCCCCCCGGCACTGGTGTATATAGCAGAACAGGAATAAAGCGAGAATTGTAGAGCTTGAGAAAAGAAGAGGTACACAAGTAGAACAGTTTGAGGAGTAACGACACCGAAGAGATAGATATTTAGAAGGAGATAGATGTTAGAGGAAATTTCCCATGCGCAGTCAGAAAGGAGGAGCGAGGATTTTTCGATAGTGGCATACAGGAGAGGATCCCGCGAAGAGGGTCTTGCGTGAAATTTGAGGACTGTACTGAGGAAAAGGATATCTGCTGTTCACATGGATGGTGAGAGTTCCCCTGATGTTCAGGTTGATGTTGGCGTAAGCCCTTTTCAGTTCTCTTCATGGAGTGGAAATTGGAAATGTTTCCTGATTGTTGTAAATTTGTTAAGCTCTCTCTTAATGCAGCAAAATAAAGTATATGCTTTATACACCTTTGCTAGATCGAATATTAGATTTGATGGCGAATGGAGAATGTATCTATAATGTTCCCTCTTTCATATATCTTGGAGTTGTAATAGATGAGAGTTGGAATTTTATGACTGTATTAATTATATAATATTTAATTACTCACGACTTCTTGAAATTACTAATTGCATAGATAAGTTTCTGTCGCTGAAAGCTGCTATTGTTTATATCGTTTATTCTAGCTTATTATATTCTGTTGCGTCTTGGGGGTACACTTGATCTCTTTCTCCTTGCGAAGAGACCGATTGTAGGTTATTCAGAATGGGATAGTTAGAGGTCTCTTTCCTCAGTATGTTGATGATACTCAAACTTCTGATATTTATAAGAATATTGATAAACTTAAAAGTAAGGGACGTTTATAAGTTAAGACTCGTTGAAACTGAATATAAAATAATAAATTACCTTAATTTTCTTAAAATATTCCTGTTGCTCCAGGTGCATAATGCCGGCCATGAATTACGCTCTACCACTAATTTTGTGCTGCCATTTCCCAGAGTTGACAATGTTAAACTGAATATTTTATATTCCTGTATTTGTGTATGAAATTCTCTACTTGATGAAGTAAAGTTAACTTCTTCATTGTCCACTCATAAGAAGAAGTTTAAAGATCGTACTTTACAAGATTATTAATTTAAGGCTGCTTGACTGTAATATTTTTGCCTGAAGGACCGGTCTATCTGGTTTCCAATAGTCTTTCTAAAAGATATACCAAATTTTCTATATATTTTTTGAATCTTTCTATTATTGTGAATAAAATTATATCTTTTTATGTACTGTCATATTTTGTATTTTATTTTTGAAATAAATATCTATCTATCTATCTATCTTTCTATCTATCTATCTATCTATCTATCTATCTATCTATCTATCTATCTATCTATCTATCTATCTATCTATCTATCTATCTATCTATCTATCTATCTATCTATCTATCCATCTATCTATCTATCTATCTATCTATTTTTTTTAACAAAGATAATGAATCAGTTTTTGAATTTATTAATTCATTGAAAAAAATAGAAACATTAATTAAAAGTATTAATCATGATTCTCTAATTATATTTGGTGATTTTAACTCTTATTCTGATGATTCAACTTTTGGTAAATTATTAATTATAATATATTGAAGAAAATCATTTGACTGTTGTTGATAAAAGTCTATCGCAAGATTCATTTACTTATCTTTCTCCTGCTCATAATACGACATCATGGTTTGACCATGTGATTTGTTCAAGAAGTCTAATAGTTCACTAATATTGATATATTGTATAATCTATATTTATACGATCACTTTCCTTTATCATGTTGTTTTAAAGTAAGTGAAAGTATTCATTTTTCTAATAACGAGATTACAGATAATAAATTCGTATACTGGAATAAACTTACGCTTAAAATGCTACTAACATTGACTGTTTGTGTGACAATTATAATTTTATGAAAAATAAGGTTACCTATTGCAATAAATATAACTGCAAAGACAAGATACACTTAGATTTATTAAATATCTGGTATAGAGATATATGTAAAATTCTACAAATAGCAAGTGAAAATTTTCTGTAGATCGCAAAAAAAGTTAAAAAATATATACCGGGATGAAATGAAAATCTAAATAAACTACATAAGGAAGCGAATTTAAGATTCAAGGAATGGAAAACTAATGGGAAGAAACGAGATGGTGAAGAATTTAATAATATGTGTATAACACGAGCTAATTTTAAGTTTGCACTAAAACAATGTAAAACTAATGAAAATGTAATCAGAAATGAAAAATTTATTTATAGTTTTAATAATAAAACCAAGACAAAGTTTTGGAATCTAATTAACAAAGAAAACAAATCTAAAAAAGTTTTATCAAAAATAGATGAATAAGCAGATAAAAAAAATATCGGAAAAATTCTCAAGTAAATTTAAGAAAGTCTTGTTGATGATATCTGCAGATCGAATATTGATAGCTTGCATAGCTTATGAAATGTTCAATTCTTCAAAAATTAGAGAATTAATTAATAAATTGGAACCTACACTAGGTCCTGATGGAACACATCTTTATCATTTAAAATTTGGAATACTAAAATTAGATAACATTTTAGCTACGTTTATTAATGCATGTATTATGCATAATTATATCCCTGTAGATTTGCTTAGAAGGGTTATAACTCCGATCATAAAAAATAATTATGATGATTGGACTGATTTAAACAACTATAGACCTATCATTGTGTCGTCAGTTTTCTTAAAGCTGCTTGAGTATGGACTTTTGGATATTGTAGAAAATTATGTATCCTTAGACGACAGACAACATGGATTTAGATCAAAATATTCAACGGAAACGGCCTTATTCGCTTTAAAAGAGACAGTAGCAAATTACATTAATAATATGTCTTCGGTTTATGCTACTTTTTTGGATTTAACAAAATCATTTGGTAAAGGTAATCATGATATCTTTTTAAAAAAAATAAAATATATGCGCATTCCGGACATTGTGTATAATGTTTTGGTTAGTATTTATTGTGACTAATTTGCATGTGTTAAATTTAAGAATGGTGTCTCAAATGAATGGCTTATAAGAAATGGTGGTAGACAAGGTGGAATTTTGTGACCATTGTTGTTTAATATATACATTATTGATCTTATAAAAGATATAGTGAAAAGTAGAATAGGCACCAAAGCAAGAATCTTTAAGTCGAATATAATCATGTATGCAGATGATTTAGTTTTGTTAGCTCCTTCGGTAGATGGTCTTCCAAAACTATTAAATATTTCAGAAAAATCTATTTCTGATCTATGTCTAAGTATTAACTATAATAAAAGTGGAGTTATTATTATTTTTGCAAAAAAGTAAGAAAAATGAAGAAAATTTACCTAAATTAAAAATATCTTATGGTTGTATAAAAAACTCGAATGAGATTAAATATCTCGGTTTTATTTTAAATGAAAATTTAGAGGAAGGGGCAGACATAAAAAGAGCTAAGGACAAATTCTTGGGAACGTTTAAAGTGTTGTTAAGAAGATTTAGCTCGTTAAATGTAGATATATTGTTATATTTATTAAGATCTTATAGTATGCCTTTTTACAGAGCAAATTTTTGATCTAATATGCCAAATAGTATTCAAATATTTAAACAATTTGAAGTATGATTTCATAATGCTTTAAAAAAAATATGTAAAGTTTCTAATAGAATTAGTAATCATCTAATATGTAATTGCTTAGATATGTTAATTTTTAATCATTTTTCTTAAATTGCCTTAAATTATGCAATGTTTTTAGGTTACTTGACAATTCATGTTATTTTAATAGAAAAAAATATTTCATTTTTTAAAGCAGGGATCATAAAATCAAGGATTAAATTTATTCAAGACGGAAAAGAAACCCGAAGATAAAATATGGCATTAGGGCATTATTATCAATGGAACTCATTTGTATATTAATTTTTTAACTTTTGTTTTATTTTTTAATTTTATTTTACTTCTAAATGTACTATGTTTACGAATAAAGAGTTAAAGACTATCTATCTATCTATATCTATCTATTTATCTATCTATCTATCTATCTATCGATCTATCTATCTATCTATCTATCTATCTATCTATCTATCTATCTATCTATCTATCTATCTATCTATCTATCTATGTATCTATCTATCTATCTATCTATATATCTATCTATTTATCTATCTATCTATCTATCTATCTATCTATCTATCTATCTATCTATCTATCTATCTATCTATCTATCTATCTATCTATCTATCTATCTATCTATCTCTTCATCTATCCTCTCTCTCTCTCTCTCTCTCTCTCTCTCTCTCTCTCTCTCTATATATATATAT
>JABUQX010139569.1:0-16043 GCA_015478945.1 Trachelipus rathkii
CAGTGGCGGCGCTGGTTCATTTCAATTGTTTGATGTTAACAGTTATACTATCGTAGCGAACTTTCATTTTTCATGCATAACTAATATATATATATATATATATATATATATATATATATATATACATATATATATATACTTACTAGTTTATGCTTATATTTACGAGTTAAAACATAAGACTTAACCCTTGAAAAATCAGTTGTCATATAAAATTAAAAAAGTCGCAAAAATGTAAAAAGTCGCCATAAAATGCGACTTTATATTTCGAAATGAAATCGAGAAAACGAAGTGATAAAAAACCACACAAAAGAAAAATAAAAATAATAAATATAAAATAATAAAAAATTAATAATAATAAATTTGACAATTTTTATTATTTCTTATTATTTAGAGATAGTAAAATGTAGAAATTTGGACATAAAAAAACAGTTCGTTTGTTTTTTTTTGTTTTTTTTTTACTTTTCTTTCTTTTTTTGAGAAATTTTGTATTTTTATTGAAACAGTGCCACATATTTGGCATCAAATATGGCACTTGGAGAGAGTTCATCGAGTTATTAGATGACTTGACACTTTATTTTCCTTTTATAGATCTCTCATTTATTTGCACACACATTATATATATATATATATATATATATATATATATATATATGTATATATATATATATATATATATACTATATATATATATATATATATATATATATATATATATTATATATATATAGTAAATATATATATATATATATATATATATATATATATATAACAATATATACTATATATATATATAATATATATATATATATATATAATATACATATATATATATATATATATATATATATATATACATATATATATATATATATTTATATCTTTTACTTATATATATATATATATATATATATATATATTTGTATGCAATAACATACACATATAGGCACAGAAATATAGGTTTTTAGGCCCGATATTGATAACTGCATCCGAAGACGGTTAAATCTATGGACAATTAGAAAAGGTGAAATTAATATCTGGAAAAGAAGTTTTTATCTTTATAAGGAACAAATAAAAAAACAGATTTCTTACGGAAACAAGGTGAGGGCTTCAAAACTAGCCCCCTCACATTCCTAAATTACTTTCTTACTAGAGAGACTGTATTTTCGTTGGTGATGAATTTGTATTGTTCACAAACACTGTCTCCTTTTTTTCTTTAATTCTAATCTTTGCTTTGTTGAACATCACCTCTCCTCCTCTAAACCTCATCTCCTATTCTTAAGCAAAACTTATGGCCTTCGGTGTTGCAGTTACTAGCTTATGCAGACATCTCCCTTTTTCTTTAATTCTAATATTTACCTTGTTGAACATCACCTCTCCTCTTCTAAACCTCATTTCTTATTCTTTACTGAAAATTAGGTTTTTGAGCATTTGATTACAGCGCTTCAATCTCGTTCCCTCATATTGCCTCCATTCCCAATTTTTAGTCAAAGTGATTAATGTTTTTCCTAGTTTTCTGATTGTGATCTTTAGAATTTTCTAATTTATGATTAAGGTATATCGTCAATCTTCCACCACTGAAATTCAGTCTAGCTTCTGTATATCTCGCATCTACAGCTGGCTGACAATTCTAAATTCTTCGACAACTTAAACTGGAAATTAAAACAAATTCCATCTTCTATCCTTTATTTGAGAAATCATCTTTCTTACCTTGGTGATTTAAATTCTCCATAGCGTCAAATGGTTTTGGCAGCTCAACCCATTCTCAGAAACAGTATGTGAATTTGCCTGCTGTTGTATCTTAGAATAGGCCTCAGCAGTTTGGTGGTTTCTGTATTGGTATCACAATTCAAGGCTTCGGATGGGCTGGCGTTTTTAAACCTTTTCTTTTCCATTCATATACGTTTTTTGGGTGAGTTCTTTCCTTCTCGGGTTTCTCCTTGTTATCTTTTCCTATCTCTTAACTGCCGTGCTTTAAGAAGCGCTGGCAGGAAAAACACCCGACTACGATAGAAACCTTAATTTGTGGTGCTTTGGTGCTTTTAAACTAGTCAGGTTTTCATAACTGCTGCTGCTGTAGTGACTTGCTGACAGTACTTTATCGAAATTGTTTGCGAAATATTTGTCGGAAATGATTCCCTCTGTCAAGGGTGTGCCTAAAAATATTTTCCATTCAGCTAAATCTGTCAAATCTTGGTTTGTGTAGAACCATGAGTAGTCTATCAAATGTTTTGGTAGCAGCAGATTGAGGTGTGATTTCCATGTTACAAGATCTTATATCAGCAATTCAAATTTCGGAATCATAAAAAACTTTCCTTTATCCTCTTTCCTTCCTCTATTATCACTGACGTGGCGTGCAGTTTTGTTTTCTACCAAAGCTGAACTTTTTCGCCTAACATCTGCCACTAATAATTCCACCTTACACGATTCCAGGTGCTTCATTCTTACTTCCCTCTCTCCACCTATAACTCTAATTTATGACTAATTTGGAGTTAATATTGTAATTTCTTATAAAAAAACTCTCTCTCTCTCTCTCTCTACTCTCTCTCTCTCTCTCTCTCTCTCTCTCTCTCTCTCTCTCTCTCTCTCTCTCTCTCTCTCTCCCTCTCTCTCTCTCCCTCCTATGTCTCTCCTATAACCTTTCTCTCTCTTATCTGTATATCATATATGTATTATATTATTATGTGCTATGTGTGTGTGTATGCTGTGTATGTGTGTAACATGCTGTGTATATGGTTTGATTTTGGGCATTATAAGAGGAGGGATGTGTGGTCTTAATGATATTTCTTCTAATGTGGTTCTAAACACTTGTACTTTCAGGGCTTGGGAACTTTCATCCCTTTCTTTCCACGTTTTGACTTTCCTTTCCTACTGGGAACGTGTGCTAATTTCGGCAAACAGGACCCTTTCGCCATTTCTTTATGATCGCCGCATCCATTCTTTCGAAATAATTTCGAATCTATCTTTAACAGAAAAGAATTTGAAACATTCAATTCTTCCTAATCTTATAGTAAGGCTTTCATAAGGAAAGTTCTACAAAGGAAAGTTCTACAAAGGAAAGTTCTACAAACCATTTGTAGAGCTATCGTAAGGAAAGCTCTGCAAATGGTTTTCTTTCTCTTCTCGCTACTCTTGATCCTCGTCTCTTCAGCCTTTCGGTGAATCATTCCAATAATTTTTCTAATACTATTTCTAATAATACTAATTAAGGTAAATACTGATACTATTAGTAAAACTAAATGATAAAAATACTAAAATTATAAGTGTTAGTAATACTTAATATAAATACTAATGCTGTTGGTAGTAATAATAATTAAAGTAAATTAGAAAACGTTGTAAGACAATAAAAGATAAATTATTAGAAATTTAAAAATAAAATGGCGCTGAAAACTTTAAAGTGTGATAGAGATGTTAACTACAAAATAGGATTTACTGTAAACAAAAACATACAATAATATACAATAGTCGATATTGTTCAAATATAGGTACCCCAATGAATGTAGTGGAACATAATGGAGGTGTAAGTTGTGGTTTGTGATGTGTTTAAACTTTTTTTATTTAACCTATTTCTTATTCTTGATTATTAGGGTTGGTTAAATGTAAAAGAACAGCGCTAATTCTTGTAATCGTGTAATATTGCTGTTTGTTATGAATAACTTGTTAAATAAAGTCTGAAGCGTGCAAAGCTTCATTTAAAATAAAACTGCTATATAAACAATATGTATACAGACAGTTTGCTTCAATATATACGATACATTAAATAATAAAAAAAAAAAAAAAGATAAAAAAAATTCTTACATATATAAAAAAAAACTTGTACAAAGTTAAAATTTTAAAATATAACAAATGGGATTACTACACTTAGATAAGTAAATTTACTGTGATTGTAAATAAAACTTTAGAGATAAATATGTTATGAGTTGTAATATGTTTATTATAAAAGTAGATGAAGAGAATTAAATTCGAAATAGAATGAGATATAGAATAAGATAATGAAATGTAGAAGATTAAAGGGAGTCAAGGAGAAGGATTTTCTATATATTTACATTATAAGCCAAAAGATGTCAGATGTCAGTGATACAAAAAGTTATAACTTGCTACTCTCAATGAATAATCTGTGGTTAAATCAGAAATAATCTCTCGTCATAGCTTTCATCTATAGGAAAAACAACATATACATTTTATTATGGTATTATTAATCCAGTTTATAAACATGCTGTGAAACAAACTCAGAGAGTTCTATGTTGATAAATTCGAAAATGTACTAGTAATCTTATATACTAACGTTTAGATATAAAACACACGACTATTTAATACTTTTTGCACGAGAATTGTTATATGTGCAATATTGAAAGACGGTCTTGTTGCTCATATATAAACGTGTAATCACTCGCCTGTAACAACGCCTACAGGGAAGCACTTGTTAATACTTCGTAACTGTACAGGATTGTTCTTATGGCTTTATTAACTTTACTACATGAATCGTTCTATCAAACCATTATGCAATTCATTCCTTATGTTTCTGCTACTGCAGCTCGGTTCCACGCCGGTGTCCAGTCACCCTAACTCTAACTGCAAGTATTCCTTCTATGCTCAGTAACTCATCTATTTGACTCTTTTTCAGATTTCTTGCATAGATTTCGTTTTTCCTTCCTCTTCCTTTCCTCTATCTCATACCTATTGCTGTGTGCAGGTTTCCCTTCTTTCTTCTGTGGTTGCATTTTGTCTTTCGCTAACGTACACCACACTGATTGGCTTGGGTTTCTCCTCCATTCCAATCGACATCTGATTGCAGGTCGGGATGGGGCCCTTCAAATTACTTTTTAGTCTCCTTCTCAAACGAATCTGAGACTAGTGTGAACGCCGAACCTACACATATCCAGATCGACCTAACAATTCTTGAATCGCTTGACCTATCTTTCACCCTACTCTTCTCATTAATAATACACATTTCCCTCTATTGGTAACTCTGACAATACTGTAAGCTCTTAATTATAACCACTTTTTCTCCAGCAGTTTCACCATGCCCCAAACGTACTGTATAGTTTCTGTCATTTTAATTGGGGGAAATTGCAACCTTTTTTGCTAGCTACTCTTAGAATGAATCCGCTTTGACTCGGAGGATGCTTCGGTCATCGCTGGAAAAGGTAGGGGTCGTAATCACCGATAGGATGATCAGGTTCATTCCATTTCAACTAAATCTATTTTCTCCCCAAAATCCATGTTTGATGGATTTTTTTCGTGCACGATTCAGGAGAAGAGCATTGGGTATGGGCATGGAAAAACTTCGTTCCCTATCAACTCTACTAATTTCATTCTGCCGAAATTGTTGGAGGGATGCTATTCGACAGGCAAACCGTACTTTCAGCTTAAAGAAAGTGCCCAATGCTTGGTTCTTCCCTACTGATCAAATATCTTCTTCTTTGCAAAGGGGCCAAGCTCGTAGTTCTTAACTGTTACTGCTAGAAATGTGTCTGTCGTATCTTCTTATTGCCGTCTGCACAGACTCGAATCTCAGTTGGCTACAACCTGTACCTTCTCTCTCTTCTAAAAGCGCCGAATATCTCTTCGCCTCCTTATATATACCCGACATATATAGAATTACTTCTAATCTAGTAATCATACTATACGTTATATTATTAATATATATATAAGTTTTCAAATTACTTATATACGGAATTTATTTATTTTAATAATTATATATTTTGTGAGGGTACATATATAGTGCCTATACGCTACTAATTTACTAGTATGAGGTTAGATATGACATAGATAAGGAAGTAATCTATATATTCGGCTAACACTCGATCGAATGTAGATTATCTGCGTGTGACAAAGGTTCACTGAGGGTATGTATCTAATAAGGTGAGGTGGCGATTCTTTTCCGAGATTATCTGAATGCCTGTAATATTTCATCGGGATAGGGGCTCGTAGTAACGTTAGCGAGTCTATAATAGATCATTGGGATTTATTACTAGGTTGAGTGACCTATAATGTGATATGCGATTATGCGCGGCGCAAAGAGGGATGGTTAATATAAGACGGTGCCGGGGCGCAACGAGACCCCCTTAAGGGGTGACCTATTTGGGTGTGATAACGGGAGAAAAATTCGATCGTAGGATAAGAGTGCTGAGTATTATCGATATTCTGGCGAGGAAGAGAGAATACGCTCGTGTTAGATGACAATATATATTTATTTAACGACCATAAGAGTATTTGAAACGGCGATGTATGCTTCTATTCTTCCTTGAACAGAATAGAGTAAGGGTGGATATCGGAATATCAAAGCTGGAAGAACGTTTGAGACTACGATATTTTCGCTGTGGGTTGTAAAGAAGGTAGTATCTGTAATACGAGTATGGCGATGTTATGGATCGTTAAATGTTTAATTTAGTAGAGTGAGTTAAGTGGTAATTTTGTACTTTATTCTCGAGTATATACACTTTGTTTATGCATAGATTTGTTGAATAAAAATATTGACGTGAACGCAGCTTGGATGGAACACAGATGATTAGAAAAAGGAAAGTTTGAAAAGATAGGGATACGCATATATACGATAAGATGAGAAGCTAGTGGAGTGAAGGTAATACCGGGATATACAGTTCATGATATTAAGTGCGCTTGCGATATAATTAGGTACTGAAGGTGAACAAATGATTCGAAATGATATCTGCGAAGCTAAATGAAGCGAAGATCCATTGTTTTAAGATAAGTGTCTACACACTATAGGTATACGAGGAATGTTTATTAAGATCTGCGAAGTACAGAATGTTTAAATCGGGAGGCGTGGTGTGACCGTGGCACAGAGTGACTGCATTGTGTCTGGAAGAAGTTAGAAAGAAAAAAAAGTAGCATTGCTGCTCGAAAAATATACTACGAGTCCAATCGCATTGTCGTTTCACAAGGAAACAGACTGTTTTGTATATAATAATATAGGGTCAAACTAGAAAATAGATAACTTAACAAGATGGAATGCGTAGAGAGGAAATTAAAGAAGGATACACTCTGAAACACGGTTCTGGGAGGTAGAGAAATCAATTATGGTAACAAACTTGCTCAAAATAGAAGCATCATTACTGGAAGGCAGACAGAGAGATAGGGTTACTAGAGAATTGGGAAAAATAAAAGGTAGAATATTCTCGCTTTAGAATAAAACGGTACTCAGGGATAGTGCTTTCATAATTGATGCAAATGGACTAGTACGTGGATGCTCACGGAACTTGTATTGAGCAGTAACTATAGTGCAAAAAGTAATGTAACGGGTGTAATATTGATGTATGTGAGTGTTGGTGTTTGCATACGCACAGGATATTCATGTAGTTCGCGGAGTCTGAGCGTCATTGCAGATAAGGGGTTGAGGAGGCATGTAATGGGGTGAGATGAGGAAAGTTGAAGAATGGTAAAATCTGCAGATATAGATGAAATTAAAATACGTGTACACATATGTCAAAGAATACGGCATCGGGCTAGTAGGTGTGGATTTGGATATATAGTATTGGTGTGAGCTGTAGTAGAGTGACTGTGTATGGAAGGGTATGAGATGATACTCGAGGGGATTCTAAGGAGGTAAGATAATACATGTATGGCTCTTCACACATATAAAAGGGAATATAGCGGAGATGAGAACCACTATAAAGAGGAATTATGATCATGGGAGAATTTGGTCTTATTGTGTGTTGTAGAGGAAGGTAAAGCCAAACTTTTACGGATGATAGGGTTTGCCAGAATTTAGCGCTATTATCTGGGACAATACCTTTTAAAAAAGTAAGCAAATTTTTACTTAAAAGAAAATAAGTCATTGAAAATTAGTAAAAAAAGTACAAATGAGCAAAAATTAAACGAGGGGATTAGGGGCGGCCAGATTTTAGCTGACAAATCTGGCAACCTTCAGTTTGGCCGTCAGTTGTCCACCCTATACTACTAGTAATATTGTTTTTATTTGCGTCCACATATGTAATATTAAAAGCAAAATAATTTAGCTTTTCCCTTGTGTAAGTATCCATTTTTAAATGCACGAAGTGTCCCTTTAAGATATTTTTGTTTATGAATATTTCAGTATTGTAATTCGCTTCTTCTAGAACTATTTTACGAATTTTTTCCCGGTCTATTAAGGGACTTCCCAGTTTTGCCAAACCAATCGTCTCGCACACAATGCTTTTAAAAAAATACCTGGTCTTGGCAAAACGAAAACTAATGGGTCACTATCTTTAGCAACCATTATAATCAGTTGTATTTTAAATTTTTACTCTACATTGACAGACCAAGTTTTTAACAATTGAAAAAAAGTTTCCACTTAGTCTGAGTTTTTGAAAATAAAGATAAATCTTGAACAGCTTTTGTTTCACCTTTCTTTTTAACAATTGTAGAATGTTGGATAAGAGCGTTTTAAAATGTCTCATTAATTTAAAGGATCCAAAGATTTATTAATGACCTTAATGAGTAACTGGTGGTTCGGTAAACTTTTTTAAGCATGATCGAACTGATGTTTCCCATTAACTGTATTAACTATTTCATACTGGCAAATGTAAGTACTTTTATTCAGATCGAGTAAAATATTAAAGTACATGAGGTGTTTTCGATTCTGGTTTAGTTGACAATGAATTTATTTTCTAGGATATTAAGCTTAATTAATTAAAGTTATCATAGAAGTATAGCGCTTTTTAATTACTGAAAATATTGAAATATACTAATAATAAGATAAGCAATTCTCTGAAAAAAGAGAAATAATAATATATATAATATATATTATTTAATTAGTTTATATATATATATTATATTATTTTAATAATAAAAATAATATATATATTATATATAATTTATATATAATATATTATATATATCTATATATATATATATATATTATATATATTAGGGTGTTAATTCCGAGGTAATTGGTCAGGGAAAGTATTTGTAAATTATGGGTTTATGACTAGTGGAAGGTGCAGGATTTAGGCCCGATAAGCAAAGCCCAGTGCTTCAGCGCGACGTAGTCGGAATGGCTTGCCACGTAAAGCGGGGTGGTTTTACGCATCCTAGTCGGGTGGGAGTGCTTTTCCATGCGAGGAGAAGGCATGAGAAGAGTGATTTTGTTTGTGAATAGACTGTTCTGCTGGTTTGTAAGACGCTGTTCTGTTGTATATGTGTTGGCTATGGTTGTAGTGAAGTGTGTGTATTGAGATTAGTGTATACCTATGGGCGTAAACCTAAACCTTGCAAATCGTAAATATTGCAGAAATTTCATTCCTACCAACCGACAAATTTTTTTGTGTCCGTTCACGTGGCCAAACTAGAACTCGAACCCATTGAGAGGGAATCCGCGTTCTTAAGGCGAGCCAAAACGCTTAAGCTTAACCACTGAGCGACCGAGCAAATATAGATGAATATATATACTATATTATATTATTATAATCATATATTATATATATATATATTATATTAAATAAAAATATATATATATATATATATATATATATATATCATATATATATATATATTATATATAATATATATATATAATTATAATATATATATTATAATATATATATATATATATATATATTTATATATAAATAAATATTATATATATTTATGACAATGACAAAAAAATTTTAGATCCTACAGCTTTTTCTCAAAAGTATAAGAGCTATCAGGGTCTGAACTTGGAATATATACTATGTATGTTGAGCCTCGAACGTGTAAATTTCAAGTCTCTTGGATGTATTAGAGGGGGGTCACCCCCGAGAGCGGTAGGTAGGCCGCTAACCCGTGGCCCGCGTTTTATGGCCTTTTGGGCTTTCCAACCCGAGATTTAGTTAGCTAAACGAGAGAGTTAGGCTTGAGCGTGTGACGTAATTTCGATCGGAGACGAGATTACGTCAGCGCGTGGGCGCGCGCGTAAGTAAACTCTACACATTATTTTATTATTATTATTTTATTATTAATAATATTATTATTATTTATTATTATTAATTATATTATTATATTATTATTTATTTATTATTATTATTATTTATTATTATTTCCTCCCTCCTGATCTTTTTTAATTATTCGTACGTGAAATAATTCCCGAAGGGAAATTGATTCTGGTCGAAAAAAAAGATCCCTGTAGGGATGCGTTTTTTTTTTTACTGCACTCCGATGTTTGCTTTCCGCCGTGGCTTGCTGTTCTTTAACATCCGGTTCGTTGTGAAGTACCAATAATATATCTACATGGTTATGATTTCTTGGTATTGGGTGTTAAATTTGGAGATGGTTATATTAATGGTGATGTAACTCATTCGTAGAGAGATTTACCGTATTCCTGGACCTGCTGAAAGGGGGACCCACCCCTTTATACATTAATATTCGATGTAGAAGACCTGAACTTGGACGACAGGCGTAGTGAGTTGGAGTCGGAGGACGGAGTTGGAGTCGGATTCGAATCGGAGTCCAGAGACCCCCGGAGGGGGGTGCCCAGTTTTTGAAAAAAAAAGAAGATATGCATGGATGCAAACAGAGAAAGAAGAAGAAGAAGAAAGGAGAAGAAGGGAAGAGAGGAAATGAGGAGAGAAGATGAGAGGAAGGAGGAGTCTGAGGAAAAAGAATCAGAGCTAGATCTGGCAGTGTGCTCTTGGAGCCGTGGGTGCCAAGTTTACTTAAACATTCGCTATAACAACAATGTTGGTGTCTTTATATATGTTATTGGGATGTAGATCTCAACTAAGAATGTGGTTTAATAATAATAATGGAGTAAAATTAAATCATAATAAATAGAATAATAAATAAATAAAATTTTCTTAATTTCTTTTTGTTTTAACTTACAAATTTACGTTTTTATACATTACATTTATTAAGAAAGTAAATCACTTGAAATCAAAACACTATCCAACCTCCCTCTGACCATCTGTGGATCATTGATCTATTGATAGGTCAAATTTTTAATAAACTTGTAAGACGTTTACTACACTAAATTCAGTAAATCCGACTAATCAAACACTATCACCTCCCCCTACCATTGTGATCCTATTGATTATTGATTCAGGTCCAATTTTTACTAAATTGTAACGTTTTACACATACCTAAATCAGTAAATCAGTAAATAACACCACCAACCCTTCCACTCTTCCCACCCTCTGTCCATCCTTGAATCTATTTGATTCTATTGAATCTATTGATTCAAATCACATTTCGAGTATCAAAATTACAAAAATACATAAATAAAATCAAAAAGTTTTCTTTTTACAAAAAACGAATCAATGGCAATATATGTTGACGTAAAACAAAGTTTTCTACACTTAATCAAAGCCTTACTTAGTAATCATTCTGAACTATTGATATAACAAACGACAAACTTAGGCAACATCTTTAAACATTAATAAACTGTTAACGTTACCAAAGTTTCTACAAATAAAACAAAAAGTAAAGGTAACTTCCTTGAAGCATACAGAGACGTAACCTACTTACACTTTTCTACCATATCGCTGTTATTTTCACATTAAGATGTAATATTTAAAAAAAAATTTAACATACCGTGTGTAATTCATCATACAACCAATGAGTATAACCTCTAGACGATAACAAAGTTTTCACATTAAATAAAGTTATCATAGACATCCAACTAAAACTAAGAAAATAAACTGTACCTGAACCAACCAAACGCTAAACGATTCTTAAGCAGGAAAAAAATAAGCAGTCACATTTTAACAAAGTACCGCAACTTAACAACACCAGTAAAGTAACTAACATAGCATGAAATACCGTAACCTATTTTACTTTGTCAAGGCATGATCCTCTAAATTACGATGTTTAATGTTACACTAATGGGGGTAATATTAAACTACATTTATACAAAATTGGTTCTACATTATCATACAGAAGCAGCGAGGTATGCTAAGTAACACGAGTTTCCACTCAATAAAGCTACATATCGTACAACTCAAGAAAATAATGTACAAAGATAAACCTATCAACTTACACACGAATAACTGTTAACATTAACTTAGTGCTTAAACTTACCAAAGACACTAACTGGTATGCAAACGTAACTATCTTTAACTTTTTTTTCAAAGCATACTCTAACATATTAACGTTATCTCTTACACTGACACAGTAACATTTAACATAAAATTTATATCACAACATGGGTTAATTATACTGATCAATCTAAAATAATAAGGTTTCCACATCAATAACGCTAACATAGCCTTCCCATAAACTTAAGAAAATAATGAAAAAGTCATTAAAACCACTTCACCACAAAATAAAACTGTTAACATAACAAAAGTTCCAACACTACCACCTGTAAAGCAACTACGATGTATGCAAGCGTAACCGTAAATCTTACTTTTATTTCAGAGCATATTCTAACATATTAACGGTTAATCTTACAACTGACAACACGTATTTAACTAAAGTAATCACACATCTGGTTAATTATATGATCAACGAATATAACTCTAACTGTAATAAAGTTTCACCTATCAATAAAATAACATAGCGTAACATGACTAGAAAATAATGTACAAAGACAAACTAAACACAACTTTAAACATAAGCATTTTCACCATTACAATTGGATCAAGCTTCCTCCTGAATGCCCGAATGGACCTTAAAATCAATTGCAAAATTTACGCGACGCATACTATCTTTTCACAGAAGAAAAGCTAACATAGCATATATGATAACTAGGAAATAATGTACCAACGAACAAACCTAACCACATCTTTACGGGCCCTATACTGTTCAACATTAACAAAGTTCACACTTAGATTCAGTAAAGTTAACTAAACTTTTCATACAAAACGTTAATCTGTTCATGTATTTTTTCCCAGATATTTCTAACCATTATTAACCGTTAATATCTCATTGACACAGTAACATTTATCAAAAAATTGTAGTCATAACCTTGAGACCGATTATCAATACAGACCAACCGAATATTTAATATGCAAAAGTAACAAGTTTTTTTACATTATCATAGTAATATTTTAACAAAAAATTATCATAACCTTATCCAAATAACATTACTCTTTTAAGACTCCTTCCCCCTTTCAGAAAATAACAACTCTAAACATGAAATGATTTTATGCTAAATAAATTGCATAAAGTGAGCCAATACTTATTAATATTGACTCCTCTGGACATGGAATATGAGCAATGTGCAGTCGCCCTTCGGCTTTACAATTAAATATAAAGTGGACGAACATGCGTAGGGAATAACGAAACTCCTCGTGAAGACATCAACAACAAGCGTAGAGAATGTGATGGGAGTGTCATCGTATCACCATTGCGAAAACTATCCTTGAAGGAATATAGTGTATAAACACCCTTAAATGTATGAGATTCTTTTTCAAAAACACACATCGAAGAAAGTAAACAAGACATACTACGTACTAACTGAACCATATCAGTTCAAAAGGGTATAATATTCTCGTTAGCACACAACACCCAACAAATCACATAGTACAAGAAAATAAGCTTCTTTTTATATCCTAACAACGAATATATGCAACGTAACATTGTTTTCACATTAACAAAGCTAACATCAGCATCCATGTGAATAAGGGAAATAATGTGACAATCCGAATCTAAACAAACTTAAAAGCAACGAATAAAACTGTTTAACATTAAGCAAGTTTCCAACACACTTAACAAACTGTAAGTACTAACATTGCCATACAAACGTACCTATTCATACGTTCCAAGCATATTCTCTAACATATTAACGTTAATTTTTCATTGACACAGTAATATTACCAACAGGAATTTTCATTACCCTTGTTTAATTATCATACAGACCAACGAATAAACTGTAAACATAACAAAGTTTTATATCCAAACATAACACAAAAAATAGTTCTTTATATACTACACCATCCGAATATATGCTACGTAAACAAACGTTTTTAACATTTAAAAACGCTGACATAACATAAACACTGAAACTAAGAATATAATGTCAAACGACAAACCTAACACACACCATACGTACGAATAACTACTAACATTTAACACAAACTTCCGCACTTAACCGCAGTAAAGTACCTAACAATCGTACAAAACGTACACTATTCACACTTTTTCAAGCATATCTCTACATATCAACTGTTAATTTTACATTAACATCGTAATAATTTAACAAAAGTTTAGCGATTAAACCTGTCTAATCATCAATAATCTAACAGATTATGCTACGTAACAAATGTTTTATCATCACTTCGTAAATATTAACCCAAACAAAAATTCATCATAACATCGTCTAAATATCATATTCCCCAGCGAAAATAAAATTAAACATAAACAAAAGTTTTAAAAAACAACATAACAAAAAAATAAAAAAATTTATCCTGCCTAACATAAAATAAGTTCTTTGAACCTAAATATCACAGTACACAACCGTATTAGTTTACTGGATTTACAAAGCAGGTAAACTTCAGTAAAAAATAGTAAATCAATACCACCCATCCTGCAGACCCCTACCCTCCCACCTAGCCTGTGATCTATTGAATATTGCAATTCAACGTCATATTTCGAGTATATTTTGGCAATGAAAAATAAATAAATAAAATTCTTTATATACTAACCTACGAATATTGCTTAACCAACAAGGTTTTAGCAATCAATAAAACTAACGATATCATATTAACCGAACTACTAAAGAATATACATGGTTTTAATAAACAACAAATGCCAAACCTAATATACATAGCGTATGAATAATTCAGCTAACATCCTGAAAATTCCTTTACTTATCAAGGGTAAAGTAGCTAACAGTCATACAATACTCGATATGTATGTTCCCACTTTTTGCGCATATCAGCACCAGGTAAAGCCTATTAATCGTAACAAAATCCTTAACAAGCTGACACAATCTAATCAAAACATACCAAATTGCTTGAACTAATGAATTGACCCTATCTTCATCAAAAGTGTCACTCGTCTTCGATATAATAAGACATCATTTTTTTTGACCTATGAAAAACATAGAGCATGTAGCAAAATTCCTAGGGCAAAACCTAACATTACTCACAACAAAAAACTTTAACCTAGGCTTCACAGAGCTTTCTAAACAATCATCGGTCAGTTAACATACAGTAAATATTCTTACAAAAAAACTCAATATTCTCTCTAACACATCAAATGGTATATAATTGTCAATAGTAAATATTAAACATAACGTACCTAACTTACAAAATAACAGTTTTTCATCTAAAAACCAGAGTATCTAAAGAGAAAACTAAAGGCTGCAACCCATTTCTTTCACCGAGAGAAAAACCCAGGGGGGATGCGCCCCTTGAAGGGTGTGAATCCTACGAGGGGGGATCACCCGAAGGGGGTGTAAGCGGGCCTTTGGGCCTCGCCGAAGGGCTGAGGCCTTACCCCTCCTTCGGAAAGGTGAAAGGCCCGCTTACACCCCTTCGGGTGATCCCCCTCGAGGTTTCACACCCTTTCATCCTTTCGTCCTTGAAAGAGGGAAGGAGTCTAAAAAGAGGTAATGTTATTTAGGTGAGATAATGATAAAAATTTTTGTTAATAGTTAAGATTAGCGTAGTTAAAAAAACTTTGGTTATCGTTTGCATATTATTCGTTGGTCTGTATCGATATCGGTCAAGGTTATGATACATTTTTTTTGATAAATGTTACTGTGTCAATGTAAGATTAAACGTTAATATGTTAGCAGATATGCTTGGAAAAGTATGAACAGGTTACGTTTTGGATGTAATGTTAGTTACTTTCTGCGTGTTAAGTGGTGGAATCTTTGTTAATGTTAACAGTTTATTAGGGCGTAGAATGTGTTAGGTTTGTCGTTGTACAATTATTTTCCTAGTTCATATGATGCCATGTAAGTAGGCTTTTATTAATGTGAAAACTTGGTTATGTTAGAATTTCACTGAATACTGTTGTTAAAGATGGAACTTTGTTAATGTTTAACAACAGTTTATTCGTATGTAAGTATGTGTTAGGTTTGTCTTTGTACCTTATTTTCTTAGTTCATGTTACGCTATGTTTAGTTTTATTGATGTGGAAACTTTATTACGTTAGAGTATTTCGTTGATCAGTATGATAAA
>JABUQX010139570.1:0-17500 GCA_015478945.1 Trachelipus rathkii
GAGAGAGAGAGAGAGAAGAGAGAGAGAGAGATGAGAGAGGAGAGAGAGCGACGTGTAGATGGAGAGGTTATGACAACCATATATCGATTTCAAGACGAGACATAATGACGCAATATATAGGTGGTAATTTAAGATCTGTACTATGTTGTAAGAGCAGTATGTAAGACGAAAGAGACAGGGATACACGAGGTCGGTGTCAGAGGAGCGAGTGCGAAGTGGTGAAGGAACGAATGTACAGAGAGTAGAGATAATGTTATCTGCAGATGTATTGCACATATGACTGGCAGTGTCAGAAAAATACCGACCGACTGACCGCATATGAACACGGCAGAATGTTTGCAACAAACTGAATCTTTGAAAGCTCGCATCGTAGCGCGAGTACGACTACGTCGAATATTAACCATGTTAGTGAACCAATGACAAAATATTCACCAAAATGCACCAACAAGCAAAGATTCCATAGTTAAGTGCTTTTTATGAAGTCCATTTAAGAAGCGCACTGTATGAGTTGCGATTGGGGTAATTTTTACAATCATTTCAGTTGCTATTAACAGAATTTTCGTTCGAATAAAATTGATCATACTCGTAAAAATTTTGAATTGTTTTAATGTTTTTTTTTTTTTTTTTTTTTTGTTTTTTTTTTTTTTTTTTTTTTTTTTTAAAGAGATTCGCTTTCAAAAATAAGAATAGATATTTTATTATTCTGATGATATTACCTTAATATTTAATTTTGTTGACTTAAAGATAAGTATTTTAAGCTAATTTTCTTTTAAATAATTCCCAGCCACCTAAATATGTATGCTGATTCTTATATTCTTGCGGCTGCTGATCGAAATATTCAATCGATTGTATTCTATCTAACGTACAATTTTAGCTGCATGTCCATAAATTCCAAGGATTTATAACGCTAAATATGTAAGTGCAGTAAAATGGGAAAGGTGATGATTTGAAAAAAATAATAAATGTACTTACAAATATAAGCATGAAACCGTTTTCAATTGGTGGAAGCCACAATTAAAAAAAATTCCAATGCTTAGGTATCCATGTGGCTTTGCTTTTTTCTCACACTCTTGTTGGTAAATGTTCGGGTTAGCTCTTCTCTTAAACGGTGTTTTCGGAGTTCTCGATGATGCGTGACAGCCAGTAATCCACATCATTTAATCCCAACACTTGGTATCGTTTTTTTCCCATCTCTTTAATATCCCTGGTGGACAACGCTCACCTTGTTCCTTTCACTCACTGATCAAGATTTTCAGGAAAAAATTCAGGTGAGAAATGTAAGACAAATAACCTTTCGACTCATATTAAATACGAGTTTCATCAAATTTGTTCATCACATATTGTTGAACTATAATTTGGTAATTAGGGTTTTCTCGTTCCCGTAATTTAAACTAATTGTTTAAATGTATGTCCCAAGCATCCCTTTTCCTTTGCAGTTCATTACTTGTTTACAAAAAATATTGTAATTAGCATAAGGTTTCCCGTAATGTCACGACCACAAGATATTCTTGTCTCAACTATTGGTGTCTGACAAAGCTGAATGAAATATCGCATACGGTACGTGACATGGTCAGGATTTTGAGATAGCTTCAAAAAATGCTTCATAAGACCCAATTTAATGTTCAGTGATGGAAGTAGTACTTTTTTTTCGGTTAATAACCAAATAAACGAAGAATGTTTTTGCTCCCAGGTTCAAAATTTCTTCGTTGAGGCCAAACCTTTTTTGCCCAATACTGATCCCGTACCCTACTGTCTCATAGAAACAGAAAGAAAGGAATTTCCCCGTGAACCACACTTGCTAGTCTAGTAACATTACCTGACGGAGAGGGGCTCGTGTAAACTATGCATGGAGGGCTGTAGGTTTATATATAAATGTATAAATAATTAATATATGATATATATATATATATTATATTATACTATATTATATAATTATATATAATAATATATATAATATATATATATATATATAGTATATATCATATATAGTATATAAATATAATCATATACATATGTATAGTATATATATAGTAATAGAGTACGTATATTATATATATACTATATATATATATATAACTCTCATATATATATTATATATATAATATATCACATATATATTAATATATATATTATAATATATATATATAATATACTATATTATATATATTAAATATATCATATATATTATATATATATATTATATAAGTTACTATATATATATATTGATTAGTATATATAATAAGACAATCTAGTAAAGATAATTCTTTTAATATGTTTCTGTATAAGTGTAAATGCCATAAATATAAAACACTTCGTCTTTTTTTCTAATATGCGTGCAGTGCATTCGAACACATCTGCAATTAAAAAAGACTTGATAACTCTCTTAGATGGAAATATTATCAAAGTCATATTATCTTTCAAAATATCAATAGCTGATAGGATATCCTCAACACGAACTTATTACCTAATTTTTTTATATTTATGTGTAAATGTGTGCATAATAAAATTAATAGGACTTTTTTTTTTTTTCAATATCGCGATTGCAAATGCATTCGAACACATTCGGTAAAGCAAAGGAGCCTAAAAATGAAAATTGTATTTGTAAAGGTGTCAAATATAAGAAACAAATACGAAAAAACGTCATTGCCTCTTATACTAGGATTTGGCCTCTCTCTCCTCTCTCTCTCTCTCTCTCTCTCTCTCCTTTCAACTCTCTCTCTCTCTCCTCTCTCCACATCCTCCTCCTCTCTGCTCCTCTCTCTCCCTCCTCGTCTTCATCATCCTCTCTCTCTCCGTCTCTACTCTCTCTATATATTATACTTACTTACTATATATATACTAATATATAATATAATAAGGTATATTATATAATATATATTATAATATATAATATATATATATATATTAATATATATATATATAATATATATATATTAGTAATATTATATATATATAATTATATATATATATATATATATATATATATAATAATATATATATATATATATATATTACTATATATATATATATATAATATATATATAATTTATTATATATATATATATATATTCAATATATATAATATATATATTATATAATATATCACGGGTAATATTTGCATATATTTTCACTATGTTATTTCTCGCACAAAAAAAATAAACACAAGCTCCCCCCGTAAAATGCTAATAAACTGACTTTAGTGTCTCTGGCTCTCTATTTACAAGTAAAAGAAGGACATTACATGGACAAATCTAGCAACTCTGTAAAATTTTGACCTTGATTTTATATGAGAAAACTTCCAAGTTGCTATGAAATAATTGAAGCCAAACTAGCAAACATATAAATAACTATAGGGAATTTTGAATTCCTTATTCGTATGTTGCATATTGTCTTACTTTTAAGAAACTTATAAAATTGGCTATCTTAGGGCCGCAAAAGTAGAGCGAAATTTATTTAATTGAATATATTGAAATAAAGTATCGTAACGCAACAATTGCAAGTTGGAAAAAGGAATTCCTTTGTTATTTTTCTTTAATTGATTAACTAATTTTTTAGTGTCTAAATTGTTAAAAAAAAATTCAGATCCACTTACTTTGATAAAAATTTCATATTTCTATCAACATCCTATGCCTGGCATTTTAATTTGGAGGGTCTGGAGCCCAATAGCCCATAAAGACGACCGCCCTAGTCCTGAACTTCAAGTCCTCCGCACAAATCATTCCACTCGTGATCGGAGTATTTAATCTTCTGAAACCCAAGTGGCAAATCTTCGTAGCTTTCTTTGAGATAAATCGAATATCTCACTGGAAATGAAACTTATATGTGACCATTGTGTAAGACAATTGCCTTCAGGCCCATCTTGAATGAATCAGTGAAGAGTCTCCAATAATCTTTATTGATTTGATATCAAATCTTCTATAAATCATATGTTACATCAGAATTATAAGCCACCTTCTTACTTGAAATAAGGAGCAATTTCCTTTCTCTGCTTCTTTACCCACCGAAAGATGGTAAGAATCCAGTAAATAATTTTTCTTTTTTAACCTAGAACCAAGAAGTTAAGCTTTCTGTTTGGTTAAACGTAAATCTTTCACTAGATGATCCAATTCATTTTGCTCAAACATTTGCTGATTGTTGCTTTCACATTCGCAGTCAGACCCAGCAGAATGTATACCTCACACTTAAAATCGCTACTAGTTGTGGAAAGAGCTTCCAATGATTCAGGAGGGCCTGGAACAGGAAATCTTTCAATCAATGAGGAAAACTGGACGCAAGCAGATTTCAGGCCGGGTATGAAATAATTTTTTTTGCTCTTAGAATTGATATCAAATGCTAAAAAATAGCAGTCTCAGTATGGTTTTTTGCTTTTCCGTTCCATTGGAATCCAAATCTGAAAGATTTCTTTTTACCTTGTGCCTATTCTTAAATCTTCTGCACATACTTAACATACTTTATTGGGGTCTAACGACTTTCTTATTTCCAAAGTTTTACAACGAAGTTGGCAAAGATGCCTTCTCACAAACTCTGTTCCTTTGTGGTTTCTTGATCACAAACTCACGTAAATATAAAAAAAAACTGTCAAGGAATATGAGCACAAATCAGCAACCTGCCATTTTATGAACACAAAAACAAATTGTTGTACAGGATGCTAGTTTTCTCCTTTGAGCGTGATGAAAATCAGAGCAAATTTTTCCTCAGTAGAGTTGCATCCTGGTGATGAAGATATGTTGTGTGTCTCGGTGGTGTTTGTATGTCTTCAATTGAGTCAAAGTTTCCCTTTCGTGAAATTTTCAATAGAATGGAAAACGCGTAGAAATCCGGCAGAGCTATATCAAGGGAATAAGGTAATTTACGGAAGTCAACAGGTATTTGAATTGGATTAAATAATATCCTGCCCAAGAAGCCCACATGAGCGGCGACATTGTCCCTGGTGGAGGACCCAATTATAGTTTCCAGAGAAATCCTTTTCTTCCAGCACTTTTCTCTGAAACATCATAGAAATTTTATGGTATTCCTGGTCGACTGTCAAGCCCTCTAAGGGGCAAATTGGTGTGTATCACTTGGAATCGAAAAAAGCTATCCTTGTTTCTTTGGACCGGGACTTTTCCGCGTTTTTTTCGGTCGTTGCATTTGACCTTTCACTGCGATGACTGTGCCTTTGTTTCTGGGTCAAACCTATAAACCCATGATTCGTCGACTGTAATTGACTCAATTTAACAGATCTTGGCTACTTTAGATCCGATTAATCAGGTCTTGGGACACTTCAAGTCGGTGTTGTTTCTGCTGGTCTGACAACAATTTTGGAATGAATTTCGTGACACTCGACGCATTCTCAAAATCTTCGTTATTGACTGAACCGCGCTAGATTATTCCAGTTCTCAGACATCTCTCTAAATGTTAGTCCAACGGTCAAGAGTGCACTAACTGAGAAACTTTCACAATATTATTCGTTGTTTTGTTAATCGAGGAACCGGCCGGACAGAGGAGTCATCTTTGGCATGATTCGCTTCCCACGCATCTTATATTGTTGATCAGATAAACATTTGAACCGCGTACGACTCTATACATCCCCGTAAGCTATTCTATCCAGTTAATAAGTCTACCGAGCCTGATTCCGGATTTAACAATTTTCCACTCGTTGTTAACATTTTTTCATTTTTTAGGGATCAAAAAATAGTCGAGACACGAATTCTATCACCAGGTCAACTCCAGTAACTGCGAAAAGATTTGCGTCGATTTTTTACAGTACGTTTGCAATGGGCAAAACAGCTTCCCAAGTTCACCGGTTTTAACAACCGATCAGCAAACCTAGCCCTCGTATGGCATGGCACCACCTGTCTTAAAAGTTTTAAATCAGAGTAATATATTTATATTATATAATAATAATAATATATTTATATATATATTATATAATATATATATATATATATATATATATATACAATATATAATAAATATATATATATTATATAATACATATTATATAATATATATATATATATATATATATATTTTTTATTATATATATATAATATTATTATTTAAAATTATTTTAATATAACTAAAAAATTATAAAAAATATTTAAATAAATATATTTATTAATATTATAATACTAAAAAATATTATATATATATATATATATTATTATATATATATAATATATTAAGTATAAATATAATACACTAACATCACATAATATATATATATATATATATTTATATATATATTATATAATATATATATATATATATATATATAATATATATATATATATAAATATATATTATATATAATATATAAATATTTATTACTATATATATAATATATAATATTTTATATATATAATATATATTATTATATATATATATATATATATATATATATATATATATATATATATTCCCTGTATGCATCAGTGGTGTAGAGTAAAATATGTTGGGGGAAAAGGTACGTCCTGTGCTGATTTAATGGCTATTCTAGAATACATCATTTAAAAGAACATACAGGAGGGCCAAACCTATGACAAAAGTTTTTTCATGGTTGGCTTGTGAAATTTTTTAAAAGGAAAATTTATTTTAACATGATCGCATCTTAAGACTGCCTAAGCTTTATTATTAATCCCGGAAGTAAAAATCGTATAATCCTACTGAGATATACCTCAAAGCTTGCATATTTAAAGTAGGACTCGAAATTATGAAATTAAAATGTTCAAAAAATCAGCCAAAAAAAATTTGAACATAACATCATATACCGAAAAATATAGGCTTTAATGTTAATTAATACTGAATGCAAAATCGTAGAATTAAGCTTAGAAGATACCTCAAACCCTTGTTTATTTTATGAAGGATTCGAAATTATAAAATAAAGATGTTTTAAAATGAAAATTTAATATTAATCCCAAATATAAAATTGGTAGAATTTTACTTCGAAGACGAATTGAACGCTTTATTATTTTATGTAGGGTTCTAAATTATATATATTTATTTATATATATATATATATATATATAATAATATATATATATGATATAAATATACTTATTTTTTTTTTTTATATATATATATACTATATATATTATAAATACTATTATATATATTATATATATATATAAATATATATATATTATAGTACAAATATTATATATATAATATTATATATATATAATTATATATTTATATAAATATATTATATATATATATATATATATATATATAATATATATATTATATATATTAATATATATATATATATAATATATATATGAGAAACTTTTACTTTTTCGTAAGCAGAATATTTATATGGTATTTATACCCTTGGCAATATAAAACTATTTATTCACATCAATTACATTTAATATATTAAAAGATTAAAACTATTTACAGTAAGTTAATTTTTAGCTTTCGCTCCTTACATTAAGAGAGCCTCCTCAGAAACAACTTTAACAGAACTAAACAAAATTTTAAAAAACAAATAATAAGTAAAGGATTAATTTATAGGTTGGATGGTCTTCACTTGCCCTTCATCCTGATATCAACCGAAACAATCTTGAAGAAGTAAAAAAGAGTTTCTAGAATTTGTCGGCAGCTTGAAGTCTCCCCGCGCTTTGTTGAAATTTATCAAATATTGGTAATAAAAACCGATTCCATAATTTTTTTTTTAACGCTGGTTACATACTTTAATATTGGAAGCTTCTTTAATATTTATCTTGTGATTGTTAGTCGTTCGGTGAAATGTTAATGCAGAGTTTGTGGAATCATTCAGTAAGTCTTGTTTATGCTGATCAGCCTTCTGTAGAAGTCATGAGGTTTCACCTATTATCAAATACTGGAGCAATCATGACATGGGATTTTATAAATACATTGGGATATATGGTTAGTTGATTTGCATTAAAGTATAGTGTTTTAGGCAGTTCAAAAAACTCTTGCCATTGGAATTCCTTGTTCTTTGTTTGAATAATCTTTGACACATAATTCTCTTACCTATTTTTGTGTCCGCTACATTGCAGTGAATACTTCTCAGTCAGTATGAGCAAAGTATGAGTTGCGTCTTAGTAACGCTCACAATAATGTTTTTGCACGCTTTAAGTAAGCACATCAGGTACCAAAAATTAACGTGCACCATCTAGTTGACAATCCAAATCTCCTAGTGCTTAAATTTTCATTATTATATTTACTAGATTTTAAAGAGCTTTGCTTGTAAGTTTTGTGGAAATCGTATGATCCTGTTTGCTTTTGATAGTCGTCTGGCATGATGAAGGGTGCCTGGAGATTTTTTTCCCTAATATGGCGATTATATTACCTATTTTATAGTAAACACACATTCATTAAAAAAATTTGGTCATTGCTAATTGCTTAACAATATCTTAGGGGATGTTTCAATGTTGTGTTAACAGGTTCAAAATCAATATCTCCAGCATATTTACATCTTCAATTTAATTTGCAATGGTACCCTTAAAAGTTTTTGGTCCTGATGCTTGCCCATCAGTTGCCTCGAATATGTGTCTGAATGGAAGTTTATTTGCATGTAAGAGGCAAATTAACCACTGTATCGGTCTTTCATATATATATATATATATATATATATAATATATATATATATATATATATATATAAATATATATATATATATAATATATATATATAATATTTATATATATTATATATATATACTAATATATATATATATATATATATATATTTTATAAATATATATTATATATATATATATAATATAGTAATATATTATTAATTATATATTATATATATATATATATATATATATATATATATATATATATAATATTGAAGATCTGAATTCATTATCACATCTCTATTATCGATAAAACCAGATTTATCCAGTTTTATTATCTTCATTTGATCTTACTAAAGCCTCAAATTTTCTACTATCTACCAAACATTCTATCATATCTCTTTTCCGTTATCACCTTCAATCATCATATAAACTTCAACAATTTTTTTGGCGTCAATTCCTAACTCAGAACTCAAACTAAATATCACGTTCCCCAATCTCTCTCCACGATTGGTAAGTGTTCTTAAAAATATAATAATATTAGCATTATTACTCTTAAAATATTACTATTAATAATAGTGTCATTTTTAAAGGGATATTATTAGAAAAATATTTAAAAAGTGCGAATATACCATTAAAACATCAGTATGATTATTATCATTAAAACATTACTATAAATATCATTACTTTTTTTTGAAGTGAATCTATTAGAAATTATTATTATTATTATTATTATTATTATTATTATTATTATTATTATTATTATTATTATTATTATTATTATTATTATTATTATTATTATTATTATTATTATTAATATTATTATATTATTATTAATTATAATTTATTTTAATTATATTATTATTATTATTATATTATTATTATTATTATTATTATTGTATTATTATTATTATTATTATTATATTATTATTAATTATTATTATTTATAATTATATGCGTTACTGTTACCTGTTACTGCTTTATCAATTGTCCCAAGTTGCTTTTTCCATTGTTTTTTACCTACAAAGGATTCCCATTTAATAATAGGTATTCAAATTTTGTATCTTCAATCATTTCTTTCAATTTTTATTATCATAAAAGTTTCATGTACAAATTGTCAAACATCTTATCTTTGAATTTCTTCCGCTTTCCAAACTAACTTTACGTCTGTTTTTTTGGATCTTATTTAGTTTTGAAGCTGATTCTATAAATCTTTGAAACTCTTAAATATATTCTCAAGTTGTTTGGTTGGAAGAAAACTTCTGCTGGATGGTTCACTTGCCTTGCAACAATTTTATAACATCTTTAGAGGTTACCGAACCTTTCAAAGTTATTTGCTCCTATTTATAACAAGTAGATAATCGGTCTCTACCAACAATTCGCTTTCTGAAGGAACATCGCCCAGGCGGAAGAATTCCACCTTGGATGTCCAAATATTGAATTGTAAGTTTAACTTCTAGTACACATTATTAATATTAAAAATTTTGAACATATCATTGCAAAAATAATTAAGTATCTGAATTATATATATATATATATAATATTTATAATTATATATATACTATATTATATAAAAAAATTATTAAACTTTTTTAAAAAATTGTCAGAAGGGGGTGTTACAGGCAACTTTTAAGATCACCATTATGTACCGAAATCGTTACAGAGTATAAAATTTATAAAGGTTATATGTCAGGGCAACCTTGTAGAAATCCTGTTGTAAAAGCCGAAAGAATTGTTTCTTTCTTTATTTTTGTATAGTGTCAAGGTCACCGAGGTGCCGCTGTAACCAACGGCGGGCCATGGGGATAGAGCCAGTTAGAAAATAGACCCGGGCGAGCTAACAGCTTTGCTCTCTCTCGGGATAATAATTTGTAAATTATCAAAGACACATTTAAAGAATAATTGATATTGTAGGAATAAATATTTCTTTTTGAACAATAGTTAAAACACTTAAATTGTGTTCTTGTAAAATAATCATTAGAAGTAATTAATAAAGAAATAACTAAAGAAGCGTTTCGCTATTCCAAAACTATTTTATTGTTTGCTATATCAAAGTGATCTCATAAATAGGGCCAATTAATAATTATAAAGATCAGTCTTTGTTCATAGTTTGGTGGACCCAGTACAAGGAAAAAAAAACCCCCTTGGTGAACGGGGGGGATAACAAGAAAAAAAAGTGGTGATTGTCAAAGTGAAAAGTGCCAATAAACAAATATAGTGCTAAGTGAAGTGACCCATATACTGTGAAAAATTTTTTGGTAACAAAATAAAGTCTTAGTGCGTTGGTACATAGCTCTCATAAACTTTATTACATAAGGAATAGCGTGAAGAATCCCGTTATTTTAAAAGTCGCTAGTCTTGTGAAAAAGAGCTCCATTTTCAAATAATATCACCGGCAAAAAAAAAAAAAAAAAAAAAAAAAAAAAAAAAAAAAAAAAAGGAAAAAGAAAATTTAACATGCCTAACCATAAAAAAGATCTCCCCGGTTTAAGACCGGGAGGGGTAGGGGAAAGTCAAGTACTACACCAAAAGCATCTGCAAAAACTTCGAACGTCTCCCCCGCTTCCCCCAAATCTCCAATTCGGAGAGAAGAAAATTCGAACTCCGATGGGGAAGGAAGTCAGGACCTTCTACCCCGCTACGAGCAAGATCTGTTACCCCTACAGTCTCCCCCTCGTTGGGGGGACTCCAAAGACCAGTCTGCCTATTGGCGCTATTCCAAAGTTAGATTTGCGTAATATGATGACTTGGTTACACACTACGATTACCGTTTTCAAACTTAATGGAGTGGATGATCCAAAGGAACGCGTAAGAATATTGGCTTCCGTCCTTCCCCATGATATTGTAGCAACCATCAAATTTCCCCATTGGGGGAGATTGCTTTCAAAAGTTAATTGCGTCGATAGAGGAAGCGTACGCCCCCAATCTTAGAAGTCAAATCAGTGAAATTTTCAAAAAAGGAAGAAAAAAAGAAGAGCTTCCTTCGGTTTACTTGGCAAGAGTTCGTGATGTTATGGGAAGAATAGGATTCGATCTGCTTGCTGAAAACAGTGCTCCTTTTGTTCATGAATTGTTTATTAATGAGCTTCCATCTCGCATACAAGAAAGCAGTTTAATGACTTTGGCAGACGATAGCAGTCTTGAAAAAATTACAAAAGTAGCAGATAACTTATATAAG
The DNA here is from genome assembly GCA_015478945.1 of Trachelipus rathkii. Lineage (NCBI taxonomy): Eukaryota > Metazoa > Arthropoda > Malacostraca > Isopoda > Trachelipodidae > Trachelipus > Trachelipus rathkii. The sequence continues at coordinate 11,709 of JABUQX010139570.1, forward strand.
AACTTTTATAGGAATGACTACGAAACCCCACACGAGAGACGGGGGAGAGAATATTGGGGGGCCGTGAATCATCTTCACACGAGAGAGGATCACATGAGGAGAGTCGAAATACAAACAACAACAACAACAACAATTCCCCAGTTTCAGAAGAGGCTAAAGTCAACAAAGAGTTCTTTCGGGAGATGAAAGGGCTTCTCAAGTCTCTCACCAAGGTCGCAGGACAGCTGAGTGAGGCCGCTGCCAAACCGACTCGTACAGAAGAACAACCATCATTTCAAAATAGAAGAAATGCTCCTAGAGAACGTAAACAAGGCAACACTGTAAATGCAGAGTTACTCGGCGAGTTATGTAAACCACACTCCAGATTTCTCCATAGAAGTTACACCTGTCATTCGGAATTTGTTCCTATGTATTCTTTGGGGTATTACGCCAAATGAAGAAAAGTCGCAAGTCCATGAGTCACATCCCCAAAGAAAGCAGGGAAACGCATCAGATCCCCCTCGAACAGGTTAGGGGGGAAGGTGAATATTTTAGATGAAAATTATCGTATTTTTAATTATGGGAATTTTGCTGAAGTAAATAGTTAATGCGTTAATACTAGTAGGTTTAAAATTATAATAATAATAAATATAATAATAGGTATGTTTGGTATTAAAATAAAGGAAAAAATAAATAAAATAAAATAAAATATATGAATAAGTAATTAAAAAATAAATTAAATAATAAATAATAATAAATTAATAATTTAAATAAATAAGTAATACTGTAGCTTTGAGAATTTTAAGAGTTATAGAGCAAAAGCCGCTCTATGGCAAAGTCAAGGAGGTCACCTCCTTACAACCAGGCTTGAGTATCCCGAATATTGATGAAGAGCTATCGATGCAGCCCATACGATCCCACGTTGGCCTCTACTGACGACAAGATAGGTTTTAACGACGGATGCTCCCCACAGGACGAAAAGTCCGGTCATGAAATAATATGTCTGTATTAATAATATAAGAGATTATAACTTTATAAACTATTATGGTATAAAAATATAAAAAGAGCTCTTCATTTTAGAATTGTGGTAGTGAGATCAATTTACTCCCTATGGAAGGAGAAAATAATATATCGATTATTGGTCAAATTAAAGCAGCCAATGATACCGTAATTGACGTATACTCACGCGAAATTGTTACAATTATTTTGGTTTAAAGAGAACTTATGATGTAGAATTTTTAACAACTAAATTGCCCATTTGCATATTAGGAATGCCGTTTTTAAAAAAATTTTCGTTTAATATTAATTTTGAGACAGATATGTTAACTGATACTCAGAGCAAGGAATGTATAAATTTGTGTGATAAAACAATTTGTAGAGATAAGGCTTTTATTCATACTCTCTCTCAATTTTCTTCTTCTGTAGCTCGTAATGAACTTTTTAGTGATATACCTATAGTTAATAATCTGGTAGTTGAATTTAAACATTTATTTATAAATGCATATTTACCGGAAAATTTTAAGGTTCGGGAAGAGCAACTTAGAGCTTGGGACGACCTGTTCAAAGAATTTGGGGGAGGGGGGAACGCTGGGTCGAAACTTAAGAATAGAAATGGGGGGGGGATACTTGTGCTTTACGTGGGGGAGAGGAGACGAGCATTCCAACTGCTATCTTGAAGGAATTAGCGTCACTTTTTCCTTATAAAACTAATATAAGCGGAGTTCCAATAAAACTTAAACCTCGTCGTATTCCTCACAAATTATTCGAACAAACAAAGAGGGAGCTATTAAATAGTAAAAGCGAAAGTTTTAAAGAGGGCACCATCGCAATGGAGTTTTCCGATCAGCGTGTTGGAAAAAAGTGGGGGAGGGGTTCGAATCGTGTGTGATTTTAGGAAACTTAATTCCGTGGCGAAAAATGATGTATTTGCTATGCCGAATATAAATGATATATTTAGTGGGCTTCATGGGACAAAGGTATTAAGTAAACTTGACGTCACAAACGCGTACTATCTCCTGCCTTTGGCAGAAGCCGATCAACATTATTTTACTATTAGTACAATGATCGGCAATTTTTCTTTTAGACAATTACCGATGGGATTTAAAAATTCGAGCTCATGTTTCATGAGATTTTTAACTATATTACTTCAAGGCATTCCCGTGTACACGTGTAAATTTAGACGATATTTGAATAGGGACCAAAGATTTATAGACCACGTGGTGTACTTAAACGAAGTATTGGAGAGATTAAAATTATTTAAATTTGTTTAAATAAAAAAAATGCGAATTTAGGGTAAAAAGGTTAAGTTATTTGGGTTTTGACTTGACGGAAGAAGGGCTGCGCAATTATCTGAAAAAGTTAAGGAAATAATCAATGTTCCTCGACCGTTAACCATAAAAGAAGTGCGTTCGTTTGTTGGCAGAATTTCATTTTATCGCCAAAATATACCGTGTTTTACAAATCTAACTCTGCCTTTGTATAGTTATTTAAAGGGAAAAAATAGCTCTAATAAAAAAATCACGTGGTCGCCTGAGGCTGAGAAGTCTTTTGTAGATATAAAGCAAGCGATTCGTCACGCCTCACGACTCAGGTTCCCAGCAGTCGATGCGCCTCTCAAAGTGTACATTTATGCAAATAATAAAGCTTTTAATACGGTAATTATGTCTGACGATGAGAATGGGACTCCTTTTGCTTTTTATAGTGGGTCTTTTAATATCACAGAAAAACGCTATTTGCCAGTAAATAAGCTTTTATTGGGGTTAACGAAATTATTCAAGAAATATGGTTCAATTTTAGCGGGAAAGCCTGTACGCATCTGTACGTGCTCTCGTGCGTTTGTATATAAGATAAAGCATGCTAATGATGTACAAAATTATAATGCTAGGGAATTGAGGGAACTTGCTATTTTGAGTACTTTTAATATCACGATGGAGTTAATTACCGAAAATCAAAATGCGTTATTAAAATATTTACTTGCGAATAATATTGCCGAAGATGAGGATGAGGTAGAAGATGCAGGTTCAAATAGTGTAGTCTGTGACTCCGCCCACCGATTCACGACGGCCAATGAGCAATCGGCTGAGAATACTATAGCGACTGACGTAGGTGCTATTAACTTGGTAATGAATGAATGTGCACCGATAGATCTGTCTTGTCGAAATGAAAATAGCAGTCGCACTGAAGCGGCCATATTGGAAAATTTGCAAAAATAAATTTAGTAACAACATTTGATAAAAATGCAAAAATATTATTCTCGCATTTCAAACGAGATTTAGACTTTGAAGAAATTAGACAGCACCAACAGTCAGATAAATACCTTAGTGATCCTTGGAAATGGGGCGGGAAGAGAAGAGAAACACAACCTTGAGTTAATAAGGCAGAAATTCTTTTATATAACAAAAGGAATAGAATTAGTGGTCCGATGTCTCTTTATAACTATTCGCAGCTTTTTGTGCCGGAAAAGAGGTGCAGAACGTAATCCACGACTTACCACAATAAAGGCATTTGGGCGTGAATAACCCCTTAAGCAATAAAAAATGAATTTGTGTTTTCCCAGCAATGCAAAGAAGATAAACAGTTATCAGCACGGTGCCAGCAATGTCAAAAAAATAAAACAGACCAGGTAATACAGTCCTGATTACGGTGTTTTTAAAGAAGTAACGAAGAAGTTTGAAGCCGTTCATTGGACATTCTTAAATTACCTAATGCGAGGGGATACAAATACCTACTTACCTTAATTGACCGCTAAGTAAGTACTTGTTCGCTGTGCCTCTTAAAGAAATAAATTCGGGAGAAATATTGAATGCGTTCATTCACGAGCTATTTCCGTTCTGTGGAATTCCTCAGGTAATTATTTCGGATTTAGGTGCGAATTTCACTAGTCGCATGTTCGAGGAGGTCTGCAGGGCCGTGGGAATGGAGCACCGGACTACGTGTAGCTCAAATCCTAGATGTAATGGCCTCCTGGAGGTAAGTCATAGGAATTTGCTGGCTTGTCTGAGATGTATGTTGCAAGAGCATGATTTAAGCCCCTCCGACTGGCCGAGCCTCTTACCTATGGTGTTGTTCACTCTGAGACTCGCGCCGATAACAAAGAACGGTCTCAGCCCCGCAAACTTGATGTTTGGCCAAAATATAGCTATACCTAGTGGATTAGTTGATCCTGCTGCGGAGACGGCCCCAATAGAATATAATGCCTATGTTAAAAAGCTAGCCGCCCTTTTGGCGCAGCCGCTGGCTCCACACACCAATTATAAGAATCGACACGTCTTTGTGCCTAAAGGGTTACATGAGGCAAAATTTGTCGTGGTGCGGCAGACACAAGTTTAATGTCGGAAACTAGCTCTCCGCTATGTCGGCCCGTTTTAAGTTATAAAGTTAATAAATTAACGAACGTACTTATGAAAACATGGGAAACGCTCATTTAGAAAAATTAAGAGAACGTTCGCAAATATTATAAATTAGTAAATAAAAAAAAAAAAAAAAAAAAAAAAAAAAAAAAAAAAAAAAAAAAAAAAAAAAAAAAAAAAAAAAAAAAAAAAATAAATAAATGATAAATAAATAAAATACTAATCCGTTTTTCTTCAGATGTAAAACACCTTAAAGTAAAGGTGTTACATAGAAAAAAAGAGTTGCCTCCAGTAGGAGTGCTATTATTTTAGGTGATAATTATTTGTTTTACCCTCTAAACTTTAGTAGCCACTGTCTCCTCTATCCTAAACTTTTTTAAAAATTGTCAGAAGGGGTGTTACAGGCAACTTTTAAGATCACCATATTACATATAGTATAAAATTTATAAAGGTTATATGTCAGGGCAACCTTGAGAAATCCGTTGTAAAAAGCCGATAAATTGTTTCTTTCTTTTATTTTTGTAGTAACAAGGTCACCGAAGGTGCCGCTGTAGACCAACGGCGGCAATGAGGATAGAGCCGTAGAAAATAGACCCGGCGAGCTAACAGCTTTGCTCTCTCTCGGGATAATAATAATTTGTAAAGTTATCAAAGACACATTTAAAGAATAATTGATATTGTAGGAAATAATATTTCTTTTTGAACAATAGTTAAACCCACTTAACTGTGTTCTTGTAAAATAATCGAGGTAGAAGTATTAATAATGAAATAACTAAAGAAGCTGTTTCGATATCCTACTATTCTGTTGTTTCCTCTCCGTCTGATTTCGTAAATAGGGCCAATTTATAATTTAATAAAGATATTTATGTTTCAATCGATGATATAATTGATTATATACCAGTATAAATATTTAGTGATATATATATATCATATTTATAATATTAATATATATATATATACTTTTATATAGAAATATATATATATATATATATATTATATATATAATATATATATATATATATATATATATATATAATTATATATATATAAACACTAAACACTAAATAGCACAACCATTATGAAAAATAATCAAATGCAAACTGAAGCAAATTGAAAAAAAAAACCGAGATTACTGACTCACGATAAAAATTTTGCTGAATGTGATCTTAACAGAAACCTGCTTTCAGCATCTCCATTTGTGTATGTATGTATGTATGTATGTATGTATGTATGTATGTATGTTGTAATTATGTTGTTGTAGTATGATATGTAATTATGTATGTATTATTATGTATGTAATGTATGTATGTATGTACTGTAATGTATGTATGTATGTATGTATGTATGATGTATGTGTGAGATTGTGTGTTAATATGTTGTATGCCCTACATTGCTAAACGGGGAGATCGGGAGAAAATTACATGTGCGACACTTTGAAATTGATTTTAGAATGGAGAATGAATA
>JABUQX010139571.1:7500-10000 GCA_015478945.1 Trachelipus rathkii
TTAAAACAAGTCCGCACAGTTTCAAGTTTTAATCAAGACGAAAATGAATTACATAAATATTGTATAATTTAACATGACATAAGAATTTATTATTTATCCGTGGTGCTCCTTACTTTTTAGATCTATATTCCTAATACACGCCCCCATGATTTTCAAATCATTACACAATTTTCCTCAAATCCTTCATATGCCTCGGGATTCCCCCTACATTTATATTAAATTTATAATATATTCTTGTTACCTTTCCTCTCATCCATCTCGTGGTTCACTTATTTTACCAAGGTCTTACCCACACCTCCTATCCAACTTTGAACCTTGAACCGCTTCCACCCAAATCAACAGACCTCATTTTTTCAAGTGGATACCCCCATCTATATTTAAAAATATACATATGAGGGACACTTATCTTCTAGCCCATTCTTCGGCGACATATTGTACCAGAACGTCGCCTCCTCCGGGGTAATTCCCCCCCTTTCTGCCATTCTCTTAATCGTCCTGTGATTTCTCTCTACTATTCCATTGCCACTTGCTCTGTTTGCTGCTCTGAAGAGCGGTTCAATATTCCATTTTTTACATAACCTCTCTACATCAGTTGATCTAAACGCCGTACCGTTATCCATTAAAAGTTGTTTCATTGGCCCCCTTTCCACAAACACTTCCTCCAACTTCCTAATGATTTCTCTTGCCGTCTCATTATTCAAAACTTTCCAAATTGTCAATCTACTCGGTCCGTAATCAACACTTGACAGGTAGTGCTTCCCTTTGTAATGCGTGACGTCGATCGCCACTCTCCACCAATTCCTGCTTACTCCTAATTCCCCTTTCCCGAACCTTACTGGCGCAGGATCTATTGATTGGCACGCTTTGCAATCCTTCACGCATTTCTCCACCACTTTCCTCGTGGCTTCCGGTATAACCATCTTCGTCAGATACAAGGTTCTATTCACCCCTAAATGATGTTTTTCATGCAAATCCTTAACTTTCTTTTCGATACTCGCGACAGCAACAATTTTCTCTTCCCTCTGCTCTCCTTCTTCGAAAATTCCCATCCAAGATTTCCTGACTCTGGTTAAACTATCAGCTTTATTCATCTCTGATCTTACAAACTTTACACTCACTGATAACCCGAACTCTATTATCAGCTGACTTAGAACCCCCAATCTTCTCTTGATTAGCATTTCCGCTGCGCCTCTTGTTTTCACCCTTCTTTCCATCGTAATTACTGATCCTAACCAATTGACTACTGTCATCGAATCTGTTCTAATTTCCAGCTCTTTCAGACCCCACTTTAATGCCAAATTCACTCCTCTAATAACCGCTTCTAATTCTGCAACATTAATATGACCCACGTCGTTCTTCTTTCTGATCCACGATCCGTCTTCAACAATCTTTCCCCCAATTTCCAACGCCGCCCCTATAGCCAAATTGCTTGCATCACACCATACTACTCCCTTATTTTCATCCGAAACCCTCCAAAAACCCTTTACTGGGTCTCTTTAATACTCGAATGACCTTATCATCGACCAAATCATTCCAACTCTTTCCTTCCACATGTCTTTTCAAATAGCTTGTGGCTACCCTTAGCCAACCTACAACCGGGTAGTGTCCCACCAATTTACCACAAATTGAAAATACTTCTCTTCTTGAAAAATCCCCTTCCTTTAGGTCTGGTAATTCGCCACCTCTTCTAAACTCTAATTTCCCTTCTTTATTTTTTATTATTTTCAATCCTAACACTCTGTTATCCACAAGACCTTCTACTGGTTTCGTCACCAATCCATAGCTTGCTAAATATTTGACTACACTTTCCGCTCCTGCGCTGTCTTCATTCACAATTATATCATCGATGTAATGGCATGTCGCTTCTCTTATTCTTTCATCCTGTGCCAAAACCTCTCTCAAAATTTTCATCATTATTCTTGGAGCGCAATTTATTCCGAAACCCAATCTAGTTAAGTAATACATCTCTCCTTTAAACTTCACCACCTGATATTTCCAAAGCCTTTTGTCTACCCTCAACTGCAGGTACGCCGCTTTCAAATCCACCAGCTTAATTTTGCCTTTTTTTCTCCTCCAAACCCTCAGAGTTTCATCACATGCGACTATCTCATCTCCGGTATGGCATTCTATATGATCGTTTAACTTCCTGAAGTCCAGCACTGGCCTTACTTTTCCTTTAGACTCTTGGTTCACTGCCATCATCGGAATCACATTCTTTCCCTCCTCCTCACCCTGTTCCACTTTCCAGAAATCCATCTCTCGACTTCAGTATTAAACTTCTCCTTTATATCTCCCTTCATTGTTCCCTCATAAGACTCCACAGAGCTCCTCCAATCCGGACTCCTGCCTTCTTTCCATTTCCACCGCACTTCCCAATAATTCCCATCAAAATACGCATCAAAATCCTTATCTTCTATTTTCATAGTTTTCTTCCCTTTTACCGCCGCAACCCGATTATCCTTTCCGCTCCTCCTTCTCAATACCAAATCTTACTCCATCT
>JABUQX010139571.1:15000-31340 GCA_015478945.1 Trachelipus rathkii
CAAGTACCAATTTTTGCATGTTAAAAAAAGAAAAATGTTAAAGATTTTCCTTATTTGACATTAATTTGGCCTTTTCATTTTCATCTCATCTAGCAACCCTGATTGATATCTTTCATTTCATTTTTGCCAGATATTTAATGTGGTTTTGATTTGTGAGTCTGTGACTAATATAGTTTTTTTTATTGCTAGGCCTGAACCGCCTACGTGCTCTGGCTGATACATACATAAGTGCATCGGTTCTGATGATTTATTCAAGAATTAAAAAGTTAAATAATTGAGTTTTCAGAAGTAGAACATTATTTATTGTTTTAAACAAGTATGTGACTTAGCAGTTTTGATATTAATGGATGGTCGAAAACGGTTGAGCGGCGCAAAATACCGTAAAATAGCAGAAGAGAAAAGGAGAAAGGAAAATGAAGTGTTATCTAGAATACCAAGAGTAGACTCATTCTTTATCACAAAGACAAATGAATCTGTCGTGGTTGCGGATGAATCTGAAGTAATTTCAAGTCATTGATGATAACGATAACAGGGGTAATCGTGAAACATATGCATCGACTTCTTACGTTACTGTCGAGAATAGTGACCAGGTAGATGAAGCACAAGACAAAGAAATCTTTATACCAAGCGATGATCCATTTTATTGGAAGGTTAGTGAAGCCACGCGAGACTACTTTGCAAAAATCGGATTAATCAAAATTCAGACATAGATTTTTTTAATTCTAAGAGAATTTATCCAGATAAAAGTAGATTTTCAACAAAATCCTTGTTTGAACGAAAACTTTTGAATAGAGATGTTGTGAAACGTGACTATTTAGTGTACTCTAACAGTCAAGGATGCGTCTTTTGTGGTCCTTGTAAACTTTTTGGAGGGGGTGTTGTATCTCAGTTTGCAACAGAAGGATTTAACGATTGGAAGCATGGCAATACAAGATTGACTGAACATGAAAATTCCGTTCGCCATCGTGATTGTATGTTGATGCTGAAGAGACTAAGTAATTCATTATGTAGAGTTGACAAGCAGCTGCTCTCTCAATTAGAAGAAGTAAAATATTGGAGAAATGTACTACAAAGAGTTATTGCTGTTATTAAGAAACTTTCCTCAAGTTGGTTATCATTCCGAGGCGATGATGAAATAGCTGGCTCTGTTCGAAATGGAAATTTTATGATGTGTCTGGAACTTATTAAAGAATTTGACCCTTTTTTACAAAATCACCTATCTCAATGTCAAAATTCTGGCAAAGGAAGCACTTCTTATTTATCACATAGTACTTACGAAGAACTTATCCAAATTATGGCTAGAAAGGTAATCAGTGAAATAGTGAAAGAAATTCAGGAAAGTATTTTTCTATTATTGTTGATTCCACTCCAGACATTACTCATAAGGATCAGCTGAGCTTTATCATCAGATATGTTAGCAAAGAAGGTATGCCCAAAGAACGCTTTTTAAGATTTATTAAAAATCCTGTTCATACAGGTAAAGAACTAGCGGAAACAGTGATGAGTTTTCTCAAAGCAAATGAATTAGACATAAGCAGTTGTCGGGGTCAAACGTATGATAATGCTGCTAATATGTCAGGAATATATTCTGGCCTGCAAACAAGAATTAAAGAGGTCAACCATCTAGCATATTTCATACCATGTTCAGCTCATTCCCTTAATTTAGTAGGATCTAGCGCTGCCACATGTTGTAAACAGGCGGTTTCTTTTGCTTTGCTTCAGAATCTTTATAATTTTTTCTCGGGCTCTACGCATCGTTGGGGTATCTTAGAATCTTTCTTCAAAGAATATACTGTCAAAACACTATGTAAAAGTCTAAACAAAGGTTTGGAAGCTATTGTTAAGGCTTTAAACTCTATATCTGAAGATAAAAATGAGAGACCAGTCATTCAGCAAAAGGCAAAGGGAATTTTGAAAAAATTGAGTTCCTATGAAATACTCTTTATGTCTGCAATATGGGAACCAATACTTGAAAGATTTGATTCTGTAAATAAAAAATTGCAATCTGAAGATATGGATGTGGCCACTGTTATTAATTTGTATAACTCTCTGTGTAACTTAGTTAATGAAATTAAAAGTTCATTAGAAACCTACGAAAATTGTGCCAAAGAAAAATTGAAAATCTTTACACAAAAAGACATCAAGAATGTATCTAAACTAAGATCTGAGAAAGAAGGAAATTATCAAATATGCATTCTTCAAGCAAGCTTCAATACTATACTAGATAAGCTGTCAACAGAATTAAATAGGCGAAGTTTTGCATACAGCGAATTTTCAGAAAAGTTTTTATTCTTATCAAATCTAACCGAAACCGACCCAGACGACATTCATAAATCAGCTAAATTATTACAAAAAAAAAAAATCTACGATCCGACTTAGAAAATTTTGGAGCAGAATACATTCATTTAAAATGTTTGCTTTTAGAAGAAGGTAATGGCAGTCAAACCTTGTCCCAATTAAACAAATATTTATATAACAAAAGCCTTCATGATATATATATCGAAATCTGAATATTGCTTTAAAATTATTTTTGTGTACTCCTGCGACAAACTGCTCAGCTGAAATTTCATTCTCCACACTTAGAAGGGTTAAAGATTATTTACGTTTCTCCTAGTCCAAACAGCGTTTAGTCCATCTTGCTGTACTTGCTATTGAAAATGATTTCACCGTAAAATTAGATTACGAAGATATTATTAACAAATTTGCTAACGAAAAGGCAAGATGAAAACCTGTAATGAATCATTAATTTGACATGTAGATGTAATAATGTAAGTATTGATATATATATATATATTACTGTTGATATTAAGGGTGAAAGTCATGTGACTGTCAAATGTATGATCTAGGTTGGGGGGGTTGTTTGCTTTCCTTAAAATGAATTAAACGTTGCTGTATGAATAAATTTTGTGGATAACCATCTCGGTGAAGATACCCATTCAATATCATTTCTTTGAGTTTTATGCTAAAATATAAAAGTTTTCAATTTCTTTCTTGGGTACATAACAATCCTTCCTACCCATAATTTATTTTGCAATCAAAATCTCGATTACTCTTTTCTTTCCGACTTTCTCATTCATTTACATTGGTTTTAATTTTTGTTGACTAAAATTGCAAATAATGTAAAACAAAAAGGCTCGCCTGATATTCAGATTTCAGAGGATTAAGTTTATTCTTAAAATATTTAAACTATTTTATACAGACTAATATATATTATATATATATAGTATATATAATATATTATACAGTATATAGTGTATCACTATATATAATATATCTTATATAATATATATATATGTAGTAGTATGATTATAATATATAAGATGTATATTATCAATTAATAGTAAGTAGTAGTTATATAATAAATATATATACTGTATATATATATATATATAATATATAATAGTATATATAGCTAAGATAGTAAATGTATATCTATATATAGAAGTGTATAATAGGTATATAATATGATATATACTATATTATATATACTATATATATATTAGTATATAGTATGTAGTTTTGCTTGCAGAGTATATATTAAGTAATATGCAAATATACATAGATAGATATATATATATAGTTATATATAAGTATATATATATATAATTATATTAAGTTATGATATTATATGATAATATAATAATAGTATAATATTAATAACGTTAATAACCATATATATGAGTATATAGTAGTATACAATTATTTATAGTATATAGCAATCTAAATATACGTAATATATATATAATATATATACTATAGTAGTATATATTATACTATATATTATATATAGTAATAGACTAAATAAATTATAATATATCATATGTATATATATACTATATATATATATAAGCTATATAGTACTATAGTATTATATAGAACTATATATTATATAATCAAGTATTATATAATATAATTATTAATATAAATGTATATATATCTATACTGTAGTAATAATATATGTAAATATGACTATATATGTATATAGTATTACGTGAAGTGTTAAGTTCGGTTTTATCCCAAACGAAAGATAGTTTCTAGAATAACCCAGAAAGCAAAAGTAACAAATTCACAAGAGTCTATTAACTTTTACAAAATCGACGTTATTTCCTTATCAATGTTAATTATTTAAAAATTGCATATTAAACAAATTTACATTTGTTATATTATATTATAAATATTTCAGAATATTGGATAAACTACGTATATATTATAAAAGAATGCTTAGTTTTAAAAGCAATAATAATGAACTTTTAACAATAAACTCCATCTGGTGTTTATATTATGTTCAGAATGTGAAGGCAAACGCATTCTACCGATAGCTTCGGGCAAGGTTTTCATTTTATGATATTTACAAAAATCCCATTTTTAGAAAAAGGTTAGACCATAAAATATAATTTTTTAATGTATAAAAATATATATATGAAATAAAATATAAAAGTTTACAATTTGTACAATGTAATATTATTTAATATTGATAATGTGATAACATTCACTCATTTATTTTATGTAAAATTTATTGTTTACTTTGTACGACTTTTTCGTATAAAAATAAATAATCTGTTGTTTCGCTTTTGTCTTATTAGCGCGTTTAAAGAGATAATTTGTAGAGCTTTGCTGCTACTAAGAGATATATTTTGCCTAATATACTGAGAGTTACATTCGAAGTTTATGCACATAACTTTGACGAGAGAAGAATGAAGAAACTACAAAGAAGTATGGACTCCCTCCGCCTCTCTACTAGAAGTTGAACCGCCTCACCAGTCTACCAAGAAGGTTGGGCTGCTCGTCTCTCCCCCGGAGTTGACTACAAGATCTCCGACTGGCCCTACTTCTCTTCCTCTCGCTGCAGCCTACCAAGAGCTAGAGAAGACGCTCCTCAGGTTACAAGAAACCTTTGACGATCTATCAAGAGGTTCTCCTGTCCGGTGGATGGGTGATAATTCTCTGCCTGACCTCCGAGATCCTCCCAGTTAGTCCTGCCACCTAAATAAGGCTAGTTTTAACTACTCAAAGAGATAATTCGCCCCGGTAGCCGCTTGAGGTACCTGTCATAGAGATGAACTAACAGAGAGTATTGTTATAGTCCCTCCCAGATTTTCCCAGAGTTTGCCAGAAGAACACCCAGCCTCCTGTTAGGACCAACGAGCTCGCGGCAAATGCAGCATACCCTCTCCTGACAACCTCGGCGACCGCCTGTGCCTTAGCCGACTTAGATCCGAACCAGTCGACGCTTGTCCTGCATGGAGACAGACGACAGTCGCGACACCATACATGCTGATCACCTCCGTGCGGCTGATATAGGTTTGTCATAACCAGATAATACGGTATATCATATTAAGCTGGTGACCATTATAACTGATAATCAGATTAACCGAGGAACTGGAAAAGACTATAGATTGGTGATGCTAGATCTGAAAAGGTTGATACACGAAGAGGCAGAGTGAGAACAAGGACAGGATGACAATCAAAGAAGAGGCAGAATCCATTTCAACAGTAAAAATTAAACCACCAACTTTGTTTCAGAATCTTCAGTCCCAACATGGTTCGTGTCATGGAAGCACAAATTCAGTCTCGTCTAACATTATAGGGTCCTCAACGAACTAAGTACTCTCATGCATGTCACAAATTCCGCTGGAAAGTTTGGATAGAATATCTCGCCGAACTTGACGCGAAGATGATGACTCGTTCAAAACGCGGTCGTGAATCTAGAGAATCTAGGTGGAGCTTTATAGATGATCTATCTTTCCAAAAAGGCTCTACAGTGGCAAACCATCCTGATATCATCTACAGGATATCGATCGCAGGCAGAGAAATTAAATATAGGCAGAGAGACTGGTCAGAGTTCAATTTTTGAAAAATTACGAGTCACAAGTCGGCCCAACCTTAGCCGCCATCTACTCTCACACTTCAACAAGGTTAGGAGATTTAGCTAATGACATTTTGTTATTAAGCCCACAAGCTCCTGTCATGCTGTATCAATCCTCTGCCGACCGCCATTGGCCCCCGCCGCGATCAAGATCAAGAACACACTACTTTGTCTGGACCGTGCGCCGTTTCCGATCGAAAAACGACGACGCTATAAGGTGTCGTAGAAACCGGCCACATTTATATGGAGCCACGCTCTAAGAACTGACAAACCAGGTGTCTCGGCAACACACAAACGGACTAATACATGCCTACCTAATCTAGAGCCTCATCAACTAGCACACCCCCAACTCCGTCGGGAAAAACTAAAGGAGCATGTTAGCAGTTTGCTGCCGGTGGTCCCACTTCCACGTTAACAATGCAGTGTACCGACTATTTTGCGACACACGCACATACAAGAACTTCAGTTGTTTAACTAGATAGCCGGGTAACGTCCTGAGCATAGTCTCAGACTATGGCGGCGAAGCCCTAAACAGGTCCTTATAAGAGAATGACGGCTGCTATTTCACTTACACATCAACACCGTTTCCACATTACTCCGGCAGCAATGGCTGACCATAGAAGTGTCATGTGGAGTGTAGGCAAAATCAGTCGTGAATCCAATAATAAAGAAGATGTATATTCACCCTTGTGACGATTCAGTGAGTTATTCAGCGAGCATCAAACCAAATTTTGGGATTGAAATCCTTGTCTATGGTATGACTAGTCAGAGATGACAAAGGAACTCCTGATTAAGCATCTGGCCATTCGTCGGTGGAGAAAGCTAACTTGGATGATTGTTTGATAGAGGCTATTTCACTTCTCCAAGATTTCCCGTCCTTAATTTTACCTATAGACATCAACAATCTAGTAATTAAAGATAATGGACCAAAACACTAAATATAAATTAGTGATTCAACCCCAGTTTTTTCCAGAGCTCGCCGATTGCCTGACGACAAGTTAAAGGCGGCAAAAGCTGAATTTGACATTCTTCTAAAAAGTGGAATAGTGAGGCCCAAGTAAAATCTGCATGGCGTCTCGGCTTTACACCTCGCTGCCTAAGAAAACACGCTGAAACATGGAGCTTGTGGGATTGTCAGGCCTTAAACCAGGCATAAACAAAAAAGGATAGATGTCCATTCACACATTACAGCGCCTATCTCAATCGCCTGCATAACTCTACATAATTTTCCAAGATTGGACCTTTCAAAGCTATCAACCAAATCCCCTATTGACCACAAGATCAGTAGAGAAAACAGCAGTCCATGCACTCCTGGCTCTCCTGTCGAATTCTTTATCTATGCCTTTGGTGTTAAGAGAACGCGGATGCTAAACTTTCAAAGAGTAATGGAGCTCCATCTTCGAGAGACCTGTCCCTCGTGTTTAGCCTAATTTAGACGATTGTCTCATTTTTCTCATCCAAATCTTTCTTTGATACTTGTCTTGGCACAACAGAGTTTTAACTGCTCTCTCTAAGAGAAAATGGTTTTAAAATCCTCTTTAGAAAATACATGAACAGGGTAGTCATTCTTCACTCAATTTTCTCTGCTACACCGTGTCTTCAGAAGGACTATGTCCTCCTAACGAAAAGAAAGAATCCATTTCAAGTTTTCCTCTACCGTGCGATTCAGCATCTCTACGAAGATAGCTCGGGATGTTAGGATACTACAGAAGATTTATCCCTAATTTTGGCCAAAATCGTCTTCCCATTATCTGAACAAAGCAAGTTATCCAAGGATCAAATCTCTGACATGGACTCGCAGAAAAGTGACACTTCAAGATACTAAGGAATGCTCTTCAAAATGCCTACGACACTCCCTTGTCTTTACCTAATGTCTCACATTACAACTCGTAACTGACGCGAGTCAGACTTCAATCCGGAGCAGCATTACATCCAGAGATTGAATGGTCAACCTCTGTTTCCCATTGTACTTCTACACAAGAAGTTATCAGATCCCCAAAGAAAATATTCTGCTTTCGACAGAGAACTTTTGGCGGCATATTATGCTGTCCTTCATTTTAAACACATGTTAGAGGGAAGAGTCGTCACCCTTTGCACAGATCACAAACCTCTTGTTTCCGCTTTCTACTTCAAAAATCCTGCAAAAAGTGATCGTCAACAGCGACATCTCTCAGTACTAACAGAATATATTTCTACAGCAAGTTCTATCAGAGGAGCAGACAACATGGTGGCCGACATCTTATTTGTCCCCGGATTCATTTCGGTATCAGTTGACCGCTGTCGATTTGCCTGCAATAGCTCGCCATTCAAAGAAAAAGATGAAGAATTCAAACCCTATCATGATCGTCTTCATAATTATCCCTTGAAGGACAACCTCAAGATATGGTGCGATATCTCTACTTCTTTTCCCAGACCATTTCTTCCAAAGCCTTGCATCAAATGTCCCATCCTGGTGTCAAATGTACTTTACGACTGATCAAGAAAAGATATTTTTGGCCTTGTATGGATCGTGACATTAGGCTCTTTGGACGCACTTGTGAGCAGTGCCAGCTGTCTAAAGTTCATCGTCACACCAAAACAATGGTCACTCCAATTCATTAGAAATTCCTTCTTCAAGATTCGAAACAGTCCATATAGATATCGTGGGCCCTTTTTCACCTTCAGTATTTTGTGGATCTTCTTCTCCAGTTTTCGTTATCTACTTACCTGCATCGACCGAAACAACAAAATGGGCTGAAGCCTTTCCAATTTCCAAACGACACTATTCAGGCAAAATTCTGTTGCCTATGGCTTAAAATATGCAGTGGATTCCAGTTCGGTGTTCCCTCTATGTGCAATTTCTGACAGAGTCCGCAATTGCGAAAGCGAAGGTTTTCTTTCAGTGAGTTGATCACATAATGAATGGTTTCCATCGTCTTCGAACAACCTCTTACCACCCACAAACAATTCCCAGATAGGAAGGTTTTCACCGATCTCTCAAGACTGGCTTGTGAATGGCACGTAAAAGAAAACTGCTTCTGTCCTTTACCCATCCTGCTACTTGGTCCAGATGCATTCAAGACGATTCCGGGTTATGTCCGCTCTTTGAAGCAGTTAACTGGAAAAAAACTCCACTTGTCCTATGGACATTCTTCAATCTTCTCCTAACAACAAACAAAGAAGCTGATTCATAATTTATGAAGAAATGTTTATAACATTATTTATTGAGATGGACTTTAGAGACCTTCCTACTTTTCACTCCTTCAACAATCTCATATATTCGCGGATGGCACTCAGGACCCTTCTCATGTCTTGATCCTAGAGGACTGAATAGGAATCCAAAAACCCTAGACGCTCGCCTATATGTGGTCCTTTCAAGCCTTCAGCAGAATGCCACATGGTTTCAAGATAGAACTCAGGAATGGTCAAACTACAGATAGCTCCAAATTAGCCCGTTTTGAAAACCTGCTTTTATGGAAAAGGTAACGTCAACGATTCCTGATGCCCTGATGAGTCCTGATGTCCTCTGATGTCCCTGATGACCCAGCTGTCTCGTGGTTTCCCTGATGTCCCTGATGATCCTGATGATTCTGATGTCCCTGATGAATCTTGATGTCCTTGCATTCTGTATATCCTGATGTCCATGAATCTGGTGAATGTCTCTGATGTCCTGTGTGTGTGGTGTTCTATCTGATGATCCTGATGTTCCCTCGAAATGACCTGATGTCTCTGATGACACTTGAATGGATGCCTGAGTAAAGCGACGCCGCCGAATGGTTCCGTGATGTCGCTGACTCGCTGATGTCCCTAAGGATGTTCCTACCCCTTACTAGACGAAACCCTCCCCGTAGAGATCGCTTCAGGAAGTAAGCCACTCCCGTCTTTGTATACAACTATGACATAGCATAGTGATAAAGAATCAACACTAGGCGGAATTTTTGCATCCCTCCGACCAAGCCACTCGATGTGCCCCTTTTAGTGATAATCAAATAAAGAAAAAAAAAAAAAAAAAAAGAAAAAAGAATATCAAATTTCCTTATAGAGTCCGATTCAGAATAGACTCCATAAAGTCCCTTTCTTTAAGTGTTCCCCTCCGCACCGGTTCCGCTTCAGGATGGAAGCCCTCCGGTGTTCCTGTGGGAAAGTAAAATATCATAGTGCAAAGTGTTTAAGTTAGTTTCCCCCAAACGAAAATATTTCTAGAATGAACCATAAAACGCAAAAGTAACAAATACTCACAAAGTCTATTAATTTAAATAATGAACTTCTTTCCCAAATTCAGAGTATAATTAATTTAAGAAATTGCGATATTAAAAGAATATTACATTTGTTATATTAATTAAAAACTTATAAAAAACTTTATAAAAAGATATATTTTTATAAACATATTACTTTTAAATGAAAAAAATTAAAAAAAAAAAAAAAAAAAAAAAAAAAAAAAAAAAAAAAAAAAAAAGAAAAAAAAGAAAAAAAAAAAAAAAAAAAAAAAAAAGAAAAAAAAAAAAAAAAAAAAAAGAAATGGAAAAATATATTAAAAAAGAAAAAGAAAAAAAAACAAAATAATAATTAATCTTTGAAACTAATAGCTCCATCTGGTTTTATATTACTGTTCAGAATGTGGTGAAGCAAACTCCATCTACCGATACGCTTCGGCAATGTTTTATTTATTAATATTTACAAAAATCCATTTGTTAGAAAAGGTCTATACATAAAATATAATTTTTTTTGAATGTATATAAAATATTATAAAAAAATAGATAAAAATAAGAATTATGAAATTTGTACAAATGTAAAGTATGTATTAATATGTGTGTAATAGAAATACTTGATCATTATTCATGGTAAAAGTGTTTTTATTTAACTTTGTACGACTATTTTCGTTAAAAATAAAAGTAATCGGTGTCGTATGTCGCTTTTGTCTATTAGGTTAAGGAGTAATTAGTAGCCGCTTTGCTATACTGAAGAGATTAATTTGCTAATCATAGAACAATGAAGCTGGAAAATATCAGATCGACCAGCGAAGCCAAATAGAAGAAGAAACTACAAGAAGTTGAACTCCCTCGCCTCTCTACTGAGAAGTGGAAATGCACGTCTGCTCTACAAGAAGTTGGGCTGCCTCGTCTCTCCCCGGAGTTGGACTACAAAATCTCCAACTGGCCTACTTCTCTCCCTCTCGCTGAGCCTACCAAGCACGCCGCTTAAGAACCCTCCCTCAGGGGTTGACCAAGAACCCTTGGAACGATCTTCAGAGGTTTCTCCTGTCGGTGGATGGTGATATCTTCGCCTGACCTCCGAGATCCTCCAGTTAGTCTTACCAACTAAAAAGTAGTTTAACTACTAAAGAGATAATTATGCGCAGCGTAGCCGCTGAGGTACCTGTCCATAGAGATAACTTACAGAGAGTATTTATATTAATCTCTGTCCCTTCCAGAGTTGGCCAGAAGAACACCCAGCCTCCTGTTTAGCCAACGAGCTCGTGCAGATCAGCATACCCTCTCCGACAACCTTCGACCGCCTTTGCCTTAGCCGAACTTAATCCGAACCAGTCGACGGCTTGTCCTGAAGTGGAACAGACTGACATCGCGACATACAGGCTGATCATCCTCCCGTCGCTATATAGAGTTGTCATACCAGATAATAGGATTTCATATCGGGTGGTGACATATAAAATTATATCAAATAATATAACCAGAACTGACGCTACATATATATATATATATAATAAATATGTAGTATATATAATATTATATAATATATTATATAGTATAGTATGTATATATATACATATATATATATATAATATTCATTTATATATATATTATAATATACTAATATACATATATATTATATATATAAAGCTGAATATAATATTGGAATAAAATTTTGAATATATTTTTATGGTGAATATAATATTTATATAGTATAAATATATTATATATTATAATATATTATATACTATATATTACATATTATTATATACTATAGTATATAATATATTATAATATATATATAGTATATATTATTATATATACTACGTATTATAGTACATTTCATCATATACTATATGTACTATATAAATATAAGTATTATACTATATTAATATAGATGATGTAAACACCACTATCTAACGTCTTTTCCAGATATATATATATTACTATATATGATATATCTATATATATGATATTTATATATATATATATATTTCAATATATGGAAATTTTAAATTGACATTAATAATTAAATTAACATAGTAATATATATTATTTAAATCCAGATTTTCAAATTGTTTCTTAAAAAACACATTTTTTTCCCTAAATTAAAATCAAAAAAATAATTTATTATTAATTTAAGTAATAAAGTAAATTATTAATATATATATATTATATACTATAGATATATATTATATATAATATATATATATATGGTATATATATATAGTATATATATATATATTACGTATGATATATTAATAGGTTATCTATCTTTTCTGCGTAGTGTGTTCTTTAATAATAACAGATTTTATCCCCTTGGTTTTTTAAAGAGAAACGTGTACTAGTTAACGCAACTGTTTTATTTAAAAAGTCATCATATTTATTTTCGCACAGTGAAAACCATTTATCAGGCG
Organism: Trachelipus rathkii; assembly: GCA_015478945.1. Lineage (NCBI taxonomy): Eukaryota > Metazoa > Arthropoda > Malacostraca > Isopoda > Trachelipodidae > Trachelipus > Trachelipus rathkii. Next base: position 27,471 of record JABUQX010139571.1, read on the forward strand.
TAAAGAAGTCACTGGATTTAAAGCAATTGTGGAATTTCAACTACATGTGAAAATAAAAAATTATTTGACAATAGATTCGTTCAATTCAGGAACCTCTTCAGTTTTCTTGATATTAGAATCCTTGTATATTTTTTATTTTCACGGGTGTTAGCTTGAAATTCCAAAGATGTTTAAATCGCAGTGACTTGTTTACCTGATAATGTGTTTAATTCGAAAATAAAATGTGCAGTTTTGTTAAATGAAAACAGTTTTAACATTTAAACGTTTCTTTTAAAAAAAACAAGGGTGATATAAAAAAAAAAAAAAAAAAAACAAAAAAAATACTTACTATATATATACTATAGGAGATAGTATATTATACTCTAATTATATATATCTATTATCTATATACTATATATATATATATATATAGTATAATAGTGAAGATAGTACTATACGTAATATATATATATATAGTATTATATATAATATAAATATTAAATATAATATATATAATATATTTATATATAGTATATATAGTATATATTATATATAAGATATATATATAATATTTAGTAGTATATATAGTATATGATAGTAATAGTATATATAGTATATAATATTATTATATATGATATAATATTATTAGTATATATCGGTAGTGCGCGCTGCGTGTTAATATACAATGCTAGTACAACTTATAATACAATATTTAATATATATTATATATATATGATAAGTTTTATGTATATAACGGTATATATAATAATATACTATATATATATTAGTATATATTATATAAGGATATAATTTAATTTAGTTAATATCGAATGGTGGCTCGTGGTCAAAATTCCTGAGTAGGGCAATCAATATATATAGTATATATATATATATATATATATAATACTAACTATATATGTAGTATATTATATATATATACCTATATATATATAGTATATAAGTATATAATATATATATAGAATGTATATATTATTATATATAGATATTATAATATAATTATATTATATATATAGTATGACTATATATATATATATATTATAATATATATATTAGTATATAAGGTGATTATATATAGGTATAATATATAGGATATATAATATATAATATGATAAATATATATAGTATATTATATTTAATATATATATAGTAATAGGTATATTATATTATGTATATATTATGTAGATATATATAGATAGTATATATAGTATATTATTAATATATACTAATATAGTAATATAATATAGTGATATTATGATCTTAATATGATACTGATCATATATATAGCTAAGTGTCGTGCATAACAGACCTCTGGAAATTTAATTTATACATGGAATACTTAAACTGATAATTAATGCCGAATTTCGAATGATGCTGCCGAGTTTTAAAACTAAGAACGTCAATTTTATTAAAAGCGCACTAAATAGAGTAATAAAGATTAGGTATTATATAGTCAACTAATGTTGAAAGGCTTAATGTATTACTAAACCCAACTCCACCAGAGAATATCTCTACATTAATAAACATGAAAATAATATACTAACTCGGTCGCGGCCGCAGGCGCAAATTAGCTACTAGCCTACAAGGAGTCTGACTCAAGCGGATATTGGTGGCACTCTGCGTAGGAAGAATGAGCTCATGAATTCTATTACTGAAAATGTGAAATGAATTAAAGTCAATTGGTGTCAGAGAGATGATCGAAGTTATGCATTAAAAGAATAATTCAGTTATTTTTATATATCATGATTGACATATTATGTATTATGTTCTTTGCAATAGTAGATCTTAATTGGGATTCTTGTAAAAAGTAAAGACTGACTCTAATTGAGTCGGTCGGAAAATACAAACTTGCTCTTGCCATATAGGATAAAGGACACTTCTTTTACTGGCCGTAGAAGATATATCTAGTATGTATACTCCAATAATATCGAAAATCGAATTCGCAGTTAGGCATTTAAGGTCGGCTGTTATCAGGTGAGCCTTCGACGAAACTATGATTCATAGTATATAGTATGATAGTAATATATATATATTATATAACGTATATAATATATAAGGATATAGTTATCGTATATAGTATGACTATATGTGGATATATATATATGTATATAGGGTAGTATAATATGTATATATATAATAGTATACGCACTTATAGGAGCTCAAATAGGCGCAGACTTTTAGTTAATATATTTTGGGGTTCTATACTTAAAAGGGCAAGTAGGTGGTGTTGCCTACTTGCCTGCCTACCCCCAACAGCTCGCGGCAGCGATCCGAATACTGAGATATACTATGATATTACGTAGTGCATAGTCTATTAGATCGTGAATTAAGTGACGAGGGCTAGTAGTGCGAGGATAGTGAGCTATTAGTGATAGTACTGTTAATGGTATATTTGATAGCGGTAATGGACTATATCAATGTGTACTTAATTAGTATAAGATAATCTATATTACGTATATAGATATATAAGATAGTAGGTAGTAGCTATCGAACGACCCTTGATAAGTCGACTCTAGGTGTGTATAGGGATTACGGTGGACATTATCTTATTCCATTGAATGGAAAGCGAATGTGATAAGTGGTACTTCTTGTTTAATTAGCAGAACTTCTAGATACACCACCTGTGCATTGAAAAGACTTTCAAGCTTTATCATGATGATTAGTAAGTTATGTATATATATATATTATAGTAGTATAGTAATTATGTAGTAGTGATAGTATATTATATCTATATAGATATACTTGTCGTCGTAGAGGAATAGGTATATTAGTATTAAGATAGTAGTGTGTTTTAGTTAGTATATATAGGTGGTAGTATGTGCATGATTTAAGTTTAGATTTATTTCATTCAGGACCCTCCGCACGCTCTAGGCGCGATAACACGCCATCTAATTCTAAAACAAATAGTATCCGCTGAATTAACAAGTTTCGTCTGATGCCTATTGTCACAGCTGCGGGGTCGTATGCGCGCGGCGTTGGGGGCCCGAGAGCTGAGGTCATATGTGATGGCTGTTTTTTGACGTGCGGCCTGCTCCACACCCTCGCGAAAGCGAAATTGCTTTGTGAATGGATGTCGCCTCTCAGGTAAGGGTAACTGGCTACGAAAACATTGACAGAAGAAGAGCGAGAAAGGTGAGCCCTCTTCTTGTCCGAAAGCTCCGGGATCGTCATTCGACAAGGTGAGACTCTCCTCAAAATGGATGTATTATCCTGCTCTTCCGACAAGGCCTTCCTGGTCTTTACTGTGCAAAAGTGCTGCTAGTGGACAACTAAACGGGGTGAAACTTAAGAAATTTAAGCCGAAGCGAGTTGGGTGAATTGGACTTTTGCTCTCACCTGACGCAGCGCTTTGAGACGTCTGCTGCAGTTGGTCACATCAACGATTTACTGCACAGGCTACATGTCGTAAGGGATCCTTCTCCCAATCGGTGGTAAAACGTTTTGCCCGTCGCGCAGTAGCCCACAATCTTCTGGTTCTACCATTATCTTCATTGACTTGTCCTCAACCGGGACTGCATCGCCGTAGCGCATTTTCACTCTATGGATCTAACTACAGCCTTCTAAAAAGGTTAACCCAATATCTTGTCTAAAAACCTCCCCAATTTAAGTATGTAAACTCTTTCAAACCCTTATTTCCCAACGCGAACTGGGAATATTCGTCAAATGCATTTAATTTTTGCGGATGTAATGATGAGGATTATAGTACTAATGATGAGTAAGGACATCTTTTATTATGCATCTCCATTTATTTTTTGTAGACTAGGTGCTACTGAGACATTCATTCCGCATCTATATTCTCCTCTTCCTGGCGACGTTTAAAGATTATGACTATGGGGCCATGGAGGCGTGGCGGGGGGGCCTTCTGATAATCAT
>JABUQX010139572.1:2500-17500 GCA_015478945.1 Trachelipus rathkii
CCGAATGCCCATAAAAAGAACCGAGTTTTTATTTATGATGATTTTGGGGACGAAAAAGTTTTGTCGTATATTAAATTTAATTGAAATTTATTTTTTATATATTTTTTTTTGAAAGTTTACCGAGTTTATTTTTATATGGAAGTCGCTTTAATGTTTGAAATTATAAATTTTTATTGCGAAGTTATTTCTGAATTTCCGAATGTGTAACCACGTTATCGAACAAGATGTAGTATAATTTTTTGATGATAAATATATATACTTTCGGAAGTTGATAAAGATGAAAAAAACTCAATCAAATTTCGAAGGTAATGAAACAATAATAACAACAATATTTGTTGTGATAACGGTAACAATAACAGCACACTACTAAGACTTTCTATAATTAGTACTATGAAAGCAATAATAATAATAATAATAATAATAATAATAATAATAATAATAATAATAATAATAATAATAATAATAATAATAATAATAATAATAATAATAATAATAATAATAATAATAATAATAATAATAATAATAATAATAATAATAATTATTATTAATGGTAATAATTATAGTAATAATTACCAACAATAATTATTATTTGTAGGAACAGTCTTCTTTGAAAACACAAAGGTGTTTCAGTAAGAAGACGAATTCCAATAATAACTTTGCTTTGTTTCTTAATGAATCTGGCTTTTACAAAGGTTTAATAGAGGGAAAAACTAATTATTATTACTAAACAGAGGTAAGGCCCCTGTTTATGGGAACTAACTTGCTCCACCACCAGGAAGACTACTAATACCAAACCACTATAATTACAATTTATCATGCACGGATTTGATGATAATTCGGCATCAAATGTTACACAAAATTCGGAAAACTCGCTATGTTTTAACTAATTAATTTTATTATTTCGCAAAAAATATTTATGGATGTATATATATATATGTATATAGATATAATCCATTGATGATATATATATATATATATATATATATATATATATATATATATATATATAAACCATCAATTATTATATTTAAATTGATATGTAATATATTTATGCTTATAAATATTTAATTTGAATATTTGAAATAAATGCAATCAAAAAATTGCACTTCGATTTTGTCTCATTTATGAGGCAGATTCTGAGACCACGTGACCAACTATTAAGGCGATTTTTTATTATTTCTAAATAAATATTTATAATTTTATATATATATTTTAATAAATATATATATATAAAGAGTAATTTTCATTTATAATATTACTGGAGAATGTTAAATACGATAGTACGTAGAATCATCTCTAGTATGAACAATTCAGAAAATGCAAAACTTCGTTTGTTTGAAATTTTCACAAAAATTTTCCTTTTTGATTTATTTAGTTTTTTTTTTATCTTTTTATCTGTTACGTTCTTTGGAATTTAAAACTAAGTTTTAACATTACTAAAAGATGATTCTCATTTTTTAGTGACGAGGCAATAATTTATGACCTACTTTATTTGATTGAAATTTCTAATTTCAACCATGACGAGATTTTTTCTCTATAAGACATTTATCATAATGAATTTTATTCCTTCAATTTCTGCGTTTTTACTTACTTTTCTTTAACTTTTTATTTTTATTATTATTATTTTTTAATCAAATCTTTGAATTTAATAGTTCTAATTATTCCTTTTATATTAAATTTTCCCAAAATCTTTTATTTTCCCAATTTTTCCCTTTAGCGTTTTTGCTTACTTTTTTGAGTGCGATTTTATTGTTTGTATGTTTAAAAAAATAAACAAAAATCAGTATACATCACGTTGGGTAAAAAGGTGTGTGTAAATATCAAACTTTTAGCTTTCACCGAAAAAAGAGAGAGTAGAATAAAAGATAGATAAAAACCTCGAAGAAATCTCCATCCTATCATAATAAACTGGACACTAAATTAAGACGAAGTAAAAGGGCGATTTGAAAGGTGATTTGCACAGATATGTGGTCTGGTAATGGAAACCAGTCACCACATAACCGTAGGCGAATCGGATTAATTCAAATCTATACGGACTGTTCTAACAGAAACACCACAATATTATATAGTAACTCGTGGGCCCACGATCAATTTGAATTGTTCTTAACTTAGAACAACACAAAGGGAAGAGGCTGAGTTAATATATAAAATTATGGTATTTATCAAAAAATGACATGAAACGAATCAAAACTAAAGCCTTTTTTTTCTAATATCTGAAATAGGAGAAGGGTGACACGAAGTCATTAGTGGGGATTCCTAAGTTGTCCAGAAAGGCATAATGAATGACACTACCTACATAAAATTGCCCTAAAATCACCTTTTAACGGAATGAAAGTTTTCATGGTTCCAGTCAGCAAACAACAAACAAAAAAATTGCTGGCTCCTACTTCAGTTCGGCAAGTCGTCTCCAAAATGACGATGATGCCTCTAAAAAATGAAAGGCTCACTTGAGAAACAAGCTTCATCAAAAAAATATTATGCTACTTTAACTGCATTATAAATGAATCTTGAAGAATTTCTTTGACTCGGAATGCAGTTTACTGAACGTGTAGTAATTAAGAGAATGAGCTCTCGGTCGTGATCGCTTCTTTTTATACTCGATAGAGAAGATGCGAAAAGAGTTACCGACAAGCAATTAATCAAATAAACATCACTTTGAATTAATGATGTTATAATGACAAATTTACTATTAAAAGATAGCAAATTTAAAACTATATAGTAAATAAATAAATTTATTGAATGAATCAATATGGATTTATTATAAAAATTATCGAAAGTTCATGATGGCGGTCTTCGGCAACTTTATCACGTGTTGTTAACTGGATATTTTTAATCCCATAGAGATTATAATATAATTGTAATTTTTTAATTAAGGATAATTATCAATTTTGACAACAATTAATAGAACCAGTATTCTTTTCTGATTAATTTGATGTAAGAATCAAGTCTCTAGCACAACTGTGAGTTAAAATATGTTAATACTTCGATGTAGAAAAAATGAAAGGTCAACTGGGGTCAAAACTTGACCTTTTGATTGAAGAAGGTCAATGACATTTATACAAGTAAAAAAGGAATGTCTTAAGACCATTTTGACCTATAAATCAAACCTAACATTGTTGAGAACCGAGGTGGCTAGGGGGAGGAGTAAAATTTCCAAGAGTAAAATCTCCTGTGACTCATTTAATACTTATAATTATTTAACTAAAACTTTGATTGATGTAAAAATTTATCAAAATGTAGTCCTATATCTTTAGTATAACTTGAGAAAGTTTGAAACTTCAAAACTTTGTCAAAAGAAAGTTAAATGTAAACCGGTTTCTTGTATCAGCTTTTTATTTATCAATTTTGAATATAGGAGGTTCTGTGTAAATATATCTATTTATATATATATATATATATATATATATATATATATATATATATATATATATGTAAATATAAAATATAAAATTTTTATATATATATATATATATATATATATATATATATATATATATATATATATATATATATATATATATACATCGAAATATATATTTGGCTGAAAATTGGTATAATAATAGTTTGTGACATGAATAAGAAGAATCCGGTGTAAAATTGACAAAATGGCATGGGGGGGGGGCTCCAACCCCTAACCCCAATTGTAGGGGTTACAGGTAACCCAGGGGTCCCAAACTTGGGACTTTTACTATTTATTATTAAATGAATTAATATTGTGAGTTTCAAGGGCGTAGCCCAATTATAAGGGGTACTTTACTCTTATGAGTCTTTAATGGAGTACGGTATTGTATTTTGAGAATTTTTCGGTTCAAAATGATACCGTCTCATAGAGCAAGTTTATATTAATAAATTTTAATTTTTATATGAAAATGATTATTAAGATTATTATTTACAAACTTTAAAAAGGAAATAGTGATGACTAATGCATTCACAATTCCCTCGATCACGATTGCAAGTCAACCACTCGCGAATCCAGTCATCAAAACCCAAAAGGAAAACTGGCCACAAGTGGCAAATGAAGTAATTTAAATAAATTACGACAATTATTATTATTATTATTATTATTATTATTATTATTATTATTATTATTATTATTATTATTATTATTATTATTATTATTATTATTATTATTATTATTATTATTATATTATTATTATTATTTTTATTATATTATTATTACAATTATTATTAATACAACTATTTTAGTCACAAATATCACAATTTCTATTACTTTCTAACACAAGCGCTGATAGAGCAGTCAAAACTACCAGTTTTACAATTATTGCCGAATATTTTGTTCGTTAGAATAATAATTCTCATAATTGATTAAATCATCTTTATATTCTAACGACGGATATTCCATGTTCAATGAAAGCAACTCTGATGTTTCACTTCCAAACATAATTCCAGAAGCCTCTGAATATATCTATCCGGACATATTGAAACATCGAAAGACACCTGAACTGAGCCAATTCTCTCTTCTCCACCACATTTCAGAAGTCTTAAACAACATCACAATACTTTTCTGGACTATCTAAGTTACCAAAATATCACAATTGACTGCATAGTACTAACCGAAACATTTCTGAATGAACATAACAACGGGTTATACCCGATCCCAGGATATACTGAAACACATGCATTTCGAACTAACAAACGGGGTGGGGGAGTTTCACTTTACTTAAAAAATGGCTTCTGTACATCTCATGAAGTCATAATTTCACTCGTCAACCCACACATAGAGGCACTAGCAACTCGCATTAAAATGAAATCGAATCAACTAATTGTAATGGGAGTCTATCGACCCCCAAATTCATCTAAAACAGAGTTCATAAATGCTCTCAAAGAAATTATCAAAACACATTTTCTTAATTCAAGTAATAATTGCAGGTGATTTCAACATTGATCTATCCAACGAGAACATTGCAAATCGGGCTAACTCTCTCTCAAACTTAATGTTATCAAATGGTTTCGTCAATTACATAACACTACCTACACGTCCAAACAACGTCGAAAATAGATGTCCGTCCTTAATAGATCATATCTGGGGGAACCTAAACTGGAATGTTAAAACCTTCGTAATAAAAAGTGATATGTCCGATCACTTTCCATGTCTTGCAAAAATTGCTATCAATAAAACTCAAAATTTCACCACCATAAAATACAGACTAGATGGTGAACATCAAAGGCTGAAATACATAAACAAAATGAATAAAATTGACTTTTCATTCACATACAGTGAGAACATAGGCATCGAAGAAAAATTCAACTCGTTCGTAAATATATTAAATAAATGCTACGACGAATCATTCCCAATTAAAACGAAAAAACTTGGTGCTAAAAGAATTCAAAACCCATCTAACACCAGCTTTGCTAAACTCTATCAACCAAAAACATAAACTCTACCGAAACTTTAAAAACAAAATTATACCATTCCAAGTGTATATAACGCATATGATAAACAATTAAAAGCAGTTCTTAAGAAAGCAAAGAGAAAACACTACTCTAACAAATTCCAGGATTGCAACAAAGACTCGAAGGCCACTTGGGGTTTAATCAATAAATTAATCAACAATAACAAAAAAAACTCACTAATGTATAAAAGAACTGAATTTAAACAATCAGTTAACAACCAACCAAAATAAGATCACAGACGGACTAAACGAATACTTCGTAAGTAAGCAAATCTTAAGAGACAAACCCCCTTGTCAAACATCATATGAAACTTTTCTCCCAGACTACGAGTCTCATTTTTCCTTTATTCCCTCACTGTCTCGGAGGTAAAAAAAGTAATCGCCGGATTAAAAAACAAAAAATGTGATGTTTATTCTATCCCCAATCACATCCTCAAACTCTCAGCTGACATAATAGCCACCCCTTTAAAACACTTGTTCAATGAATCATTTTTGACAGGAATTTTCCCAAATATATTCAAGACAGCAAAAGCGATCCCTATACCAAAAAAGGAGACCTTTGCCTAGCAAAAAATTACAGACCATTAGTAAAATATTTGAGAAATTAGTTTTCAATCAGTTAACAGAATATTTTATATCAAACAATATTCTTAATGATTCACAATTTGGATTTAGAAAAGGATGTTCAACTGCTGATGCCCTCATTTGCTTAACCGAAAAACTGTATAGAAATATAGAAAATAAAGACTCCTCCCTGCTATTATTATTAGATTTCACAAAAGCTTTTGACATGATTGATCATGACATACTACTAAGTAAAATGAACAAAATGGGCTTTGAAGGGACAACCTACAATGGTTTAAAAGCTACTTAAAGGAGAGATCTCAATACGTAAAACTAAATGAAACTAATTCAACCACACTTCAAACATCAATCAAAATTCTTGGACCGTTTTTATTTACTCTATATACAAATGATCTGATTAAGTCTCATGACGCTTTTTCAGTCTCTTTTGCTGACGATACCTCCATTTTAATAAATGACAAAGATGCCGAGTCTCTATCCCGTAAAGCAACAGACACATTAACAAAAATAATGAAATGAATAGATGCTAATAAGCTATCTTTAAATTTAAATAAAACATCTTACATAATTTTTAGCAACAAACCAATTAACGATTTAAAATTAAAATTAATAATATAGAACTGAATAGGGCTGAAAATGCTAAAATACTTGGATTAACAATCGATGATAAACTGACATTTAAAGAAACAGAGGAATAACCCAGAAGGAGTAAGACTGTCGAGATATGTATATGTTAATAAAATTAAGAAATTTTGTACCTCTTTACATTCTTAGGAAATTCTATTCACTAATACACCCTCACTTACTTTACTGTCTTCTCCTACTACGGTAACAGCAGTATCCCAGTAATCCACCCTGGTTACAAATCCCAAAAGCGATTTATCTGCCTCATTAGCAGACTTTTTTTTTTGTTCAGCACAGCCACCTATTATTCAAAAACCTAAAGATATTACAGTTTAAAGACTTTCTAAATATATCACTCCTGAAAGAGATACATAAAATTATCCATAACAATGCATGTGACTTCTTGCTAGCAAATTTTCATTCAAACCAAGCAAGGCGCGTAGCAAATCAAATAAACCTAAGAAATAATACTTACATAAACCATCCCGTCTGTAGACTTAAAAAAGCCACTCAAAGCGTCAGCTACAAAGCAGCTAAACTTTACAACTCAATGCCACAAGATATCAAAACCAAATCTTTTACTAAAAAATTAAAAACATATTATCTAAATAAATACTAATAAATACCTAACCCAGGGATTACACCTACGTAGTAAATTTGGGGAATACCAATTAATACCATTATTGTTATTATTATTATATTTTATTATTATTATTATATATTTATACATTATTATTATTATTAATATTATTATAATATATTATTATTATTATTTATAATATTATTAATATTATTAGTATCAAATAATTATTTAAAATTAGATATTATTATTATTATTATTATTATTATTATTTTATTATTATTATTATTATTATTATTATTAATATTACATATTATTATTATTATGATATTATTATTATTTTTATGTATATTGATATATTATTATTATTATTAGGGCGATGAGTTTGGTTTTGTTATTCGCGATCCGTATCATCAGGCCTTGTTATTATTATGTTGATGATGATGTAATTGTTATGGCGATCTCTGCAGAACGTGCCGCAATCACGCACAGCATTGAAATTATTGTAACCTTAGATATTAGTATTTGTCAAGATGGTGAGATTAATTATGGTTAATGAACGAATATTATTATAATTATTATGATTATAATGATGTTTACTATTAATATTTTTAACATTGTTACATAAGATATAATATTATTGGTTGTTATTGTTGCTTATAATATTATTATTGTATTATTATTATTTTTATATATATTATATTATTATTATTATTGGTTATATTATTATTATAATATATAATATTATTATTATTATTAATATGATATATTATTATTATTATTATTATTATTATTATTATTATTATTTATTCTTATTCTTATTATTATCTTTCTCATTATTCCATATGATTATTAATGATATTATAATGTATGATATTATTATATTTTTTTTATTATTATTAGTTTTTTTGATTACAAATAGTTATTGTTATTATTATTATATTGTGATAGTATTATAATCAGGATAATAACTTTTTCCTTTATTATTATCAGTAAAGTATCATATTTCTTTATTTATTACATTTTATAATAATAAAATTTAAATTATAATTATTATTATTATTATTATTATTATTATTATTATTTTTATTATTATTAATATGATATTATTATTATTATTATTATTATTATTATTATTATTATTATTATTATTATTGTTATTATTGTTGTTATTATTATTATTATTATTATTATTATTATTATTATTATTATTATTATTATTATTGACTGTTAATTATTTTTATTATTATTATTATTATTATTATTATTATTATTATTATTATTATTATTATTATTATTATTATTATAATATTATTTTATATTATTATTATTATTATTATTATTATTATTATTATTATTATTATTATTATTATTATTATTATTATTATTATTATTATTATTATTATTATTATTATTATTATTATTATTATATTATTTATAATTATTATTTTCATCATTGTTAAACTTGTCCCTATTATATATATAAATATATATAACATAACATGAAAATTATTATTTTGCTAATTTTATGTATTCTATTTGTATTAATATTCGTTTTGGGATTACATTAAGCTCAATCCTTAAACCAAATTGCTTAAATTTAATCAGATTTATATTATTTTGGGGCTCAAAGGACACATCATCGTGTTGCAATTAGTAGCCCCCTTTCAGAAATTGTATACCATTAAGTTTTGTATTTACTACAACTAAATATTGTTAATAATGTTAAACTTAATAATGTATATTGTAATCTTCTGAATAAAGCATTTCCAATTCCAATTATTATTTTTAATATTATTATTATTATTATTATATTTTGTTAGAATTTCATCAAACTTTTTAGAGAGATACTCTCCCGTGTGTCTCTCATGCAAAGGTTCTGCAGATAATACTGTTTATTTTTCCAAATTTATCATTAATACCATTGCAAGTGAGAGATAAGAGAGACACCTCGGATGATGTATCGGACCAGGTATCGGTAGTAAATGTTAATTTATTTCCTTTCAGTTGGGCAACAATATTTTGAAGTTGGGCAACAATATTTTGAACTTCTTTCGTGACTGAGGGGTGAATCTTGTTATATACTATGTTCTCATAATAATGGCGCTGTTTAATTTTATATTGTGGGTTGGCTAGAGTTACGAATCGAATAAAGCCAATGCCTTCAACACAGCTAAAGGGAAGATCCTGCATAATAATCATCTCTGCTGCTCGATAATCGAGTAATTTTTATCTTGAATTATCATTGTTCTAAGGCTTAATTTTTTGATAGCATTCCTCTAGAGTTTGAGATTTACGTTTTGCCTCAATTTTCATTTTTTGCAGAGGTGTCTCTTTTTCTTTTTTTTTTTCTTTAGATAATATCTTTTCTTTTTCACAAAGTTCTCTATATTCTTTTCCATGCAACGATCGTAGGTGATTTTTTTAAATTAGTGGTGCTTCTTCCTTTGCGAGAATAGGTTTTATTGCACAATTTGCATTTAGCAAATTCATTTGATTCTTTCAAGAAAAACTCCCACCACACGCTCTTTTTCTCTATTTTTAACCTGACTCATTAGTTTATACTGTGCAAAAAGTTCCAATTTATTTCCTGAAATGTTTTTCTATAATTAGATAATTGTAATTTTCTGAAAAAAAAACTGAAATATTATATTACATAAGAGTATTTTTGAAAAGATAACTTCCTGACAACCGCAGTTGCGGTTCTGAAGACCAGTGACAACCGCGGTTGTGGTTGTCAAAACATGTCCGGTTGCTGTTATTCGACCCATCACTAATATATATATATATATATATATATATATATATATATATATATATATATATATATATATATATATATATATATATATATATATATATATATTATGAGAGATAGAGAGAAAGCATATATATATATATATATATATATATATATATAGGAACATGTGTTTCTTTTAGTTATATATATATATATATATATATATATATATATATATATATATATATATATATATATATATATATATATATATATATATATATATATATATATATATATATATATTATTTCAATAAACAAATTCACAACTAAACATGCTGTATAAAGTTATATAAATATAAAGAAAAAAAGTTCAAACTTTTTTCACTATGCGCGCTGTTGTACATTTTGTTCGATAACGTAAATTATAAAAATTATTTTACCCTCGGTTTACATTATATATATATATATATAGCAGCGATACAGTTATAAAGAGTATGAGATATATAAGATACAGATATATATATAGATGTAGTGTGGTAGAGGTAGTATATGATATATATATATATATATATATATATATATATATATATATATATAAAGAAGATATATATATATATGTAAGAGTCAAACTAATTACAGGCGTGTGATTAGAGAACTACAAATTCTACACTAAAACAAATGACATTTTTGTAATCAGTAGACAATTTTAGACAAAAATTCAATATTTTTTTTGTTTAGGGGGCTCGAGACGACGGTGGGACAGAAGGGGGAACTAAGTCCCCACCGTCGTCCACCGGTAGGCCGAGACACCCCGACACCTTCCATCTTTGCGGTCTACCTGGGGGGGTATTTCTTTAGCTAAAAAAACAAAAACATGAATCATTTCCTCTGCAAACCAATATATATATATACGCAAGCTAGCGAGAGCATGATATGGTATATGAAATTTTGGTAATTAACACTGGTCACTTTGCGTCGCATTTCTTATTACGTTGTCGCCGTTATCGTACAATTGTTATGACGATATTAAAAATAAACCGCGTATCATAGAAGCATTTTCCATAAGTTTTTTTTTTACATTTGATGAACTAAAATTCTTCACTGATTACAAAAATGTCATTTGTTTTAGTGTAGCATTTGTAGTTCTCTAATTACACGCCTGTCCTAAAGTAAACTCTGACTATATATATATATATATATATATATATATATATATATATATATATATATAAATATATATATATATATAAATATATTTATATATATATATATATATATATATATATATATATATATATATATATATATATATATATATATATATATTCAGAATTCAAGTGCAATCATAATACTCAGAGAATTTAGACTGGGAAAAATAAGACTCTGTCATATTATAATATTGTATAATATAATAGCTGAGACAGCACCAGTGGTCATTGTCTAGAGACCAGTGGTGCCCAACCTTTAGTCTATCGCGAGCAAATCAAAATTTTAAAATTTTTGCATATTTGTATAGGACGACGACCACTAAAGAATAGTAATTTTATTATTATTATTATTATATATATATATATATATAGAGCATATATATAAAGTTATATAGGTGGGGTATAGATATATATATAAATATATATATATATATATATATATATATATATATATATATATATATATATATATATATATATATATACGATGCCACCATTCACGGACAGGGCCCTTTTCCAAAGGAGGGGGCAAAACAAAAATACAAAAAGAATGAAAAGAAAAAACAAAAAAGAATGTAAATTCACCCAGTCCCTTGTCTAATGTAATTCTCAGGTGGGCGTAGACGCGAGACTTAAAGAGAGGAGAAAGATTGAATACTGCAGGAAAAATGAATGATGAGGGCAATTAGTTCAACAAAACAATTGTGGCTGGAAAGAAGGAGGCACCACAATGAGTAAACCTTTGAGTAGCCAATATTCACACACAGGCTGAGTAAAGGCACCTCTTTGTTTTACGAGGCACAGAAAGAATATATTGTAGACTGTAATTGTCTCGGAGACTGCCAAGTAATACCTATATAAAAAGAGATTGGGCACCAATATCAACTCGCAGAGAAAGAGGGTCAAGGGAATAAAGGACAGTTTATTTGTCTCTTAGCCTTAGCCTCAACACTATCCAAAAGGAGGGTGTAACCGGATCCACCCCAAATGTGATAATAGTATTCCATACAGGGGCGAATAAGACTCTTGAATAACTGAGTAACTGGAGCAGAAGTAAAATTCACGCAATCTGAACAGAATTCTCAGCTTCATAGAGACCATTTTAGCAACCGCGATTTGATATGAGGTCTCCAAGAGAACATTATCTATGTTCAGTCCAAGAATATTTGTTGTTTACAGGTGAGACATTAGAGCCGTCGAAGGGGATAGGAAGGTTGGGAGGTGTTTTAGAGAGGGAGATATGAAGAAGTTGAGTTTTTAAAGAGTTGAATTTCACAAGATTACAGTTACCACACTGAGAAATCCCGACCAGATCGACAAGAATTGAATCTGAAAACTGTAGACGAGAGGCAACTCAAGATACAAACAAGGGAGCACATTTGAAATGAGTAGAGGAATAGAGAGTTGACTCAGCAGCATAAGAGTGAACAAAGTTAGAAGTCCAGCTAAGAAGACCGTTAAAGAAAAGTAGGAATAAAGGTGGAGATAAAACAGAACCCTGAGGAACACCACAATTAACAAGAAAGGAGAAAGAGGCTGCTCCATCAACAAGAGCTGAAATGGAACGATCTGGAAAGAAAACTAGACAAGAGTAAGCAAAGCGAAGGAGGAAATCCAAAGGAAGGTAACTTAGAGAGTAGCGATGCGTGTCATACCCTGTCAGAAGCCTTAGATATGTCAAGCGGTACCACACAAGACTCCCCATAGTCCCTAAGGGCAGAAGACCATAGATCAATTATATATATATATATATATATATATATAAAAGTATATATATATATATATATATATATATATATATATATATATATATATATATATATATATATATATATATATATATATATATATATATATATATATATATATATAATTTCTAAAACTATTTAATTTTTAATAAACGTGATAAATATCTGAATAAGCGAGTCGCGAGCCACATTAGAACGGTACGCGAGCAACATGTTGCCCGCGGGCTACGGGTTGGGCACCACTGGTCTAGACTCTAAAGAGGGATTCTGGGAGGAGAGGTGGGGCCGGACCGATGCGCAGTTCACATCGAGCCACGTGTACTCCCATGCAAGCTGTTGCGATATACCCGTACGTAGGGTATTTATTGCTTAACATTTTAAAATTTCAATTAAATTTCTGCGTGAAGCAAAAATACGAATTAGTAATAGCAAAATTGTCGATTGGCAACTCTGCTGGTGAAATTTTATTGGTTAATTTAAATCTCAGAACGCCTTTCTAAATGCGCGAACTACACTACTATTTTTTCTTTATTATTTTAAAAATGATTTTTAACTTCCTTTTTACATCATATCGTAGAAAAAAAAAAACAAATTTAGTATTCTCATAAAATATTACTCGTGTTTACCAATATAATATAATAATATTTCAAATAGTTACCTTATATAAAGCTAGGTAGTAGAGCGGAGGGACTTCACCCCCGATTTTTATAAAAATCACAGGATATACTCTAAAAAAATAATAATGGAAAATAAAATTAACCAAACGAGTTGTTAAGTTATTAAAACTCCCACAGGATTTTCTTATAAATTTTTTTTTTTTAAAGATCACAGCATATACTCTAAAAATAATAATAATGAAGCATAAAAAAAACAAAACAAAATGATTTAAGTCATTAGGAAAAAAGTTACAGCCTCTCATGGTTAAAAAAATTTTCCCATAGGTTTTCTTATAAAAAAAAAAATTAGTGGGCCTCGTGCTCGTTTTAGGGCCATCCTAGTTCAGGTTATGATAAGATTTGTTAAGTATACATAGATTTTCTCTGTGTATATCTAACAAAACATATAACTTGAACTAGAGGGCCTGAAATGAGACCTAACCTGGATGGATCAAAAATGAAAAGTCTATGGGAGTTTTAACAACTTTGAGAGGCTGTAACTTTTTTTTCCTAAAGAGACTGCCACGTTTGTTTTTTTTTTTATTCTTCATTATTATTTTTGTAATCCTGTGGTTTATATAAAAATCGGGGGTGAAGCCCCTCCTCTGCGCTACTATCACCTATATATATATATATATATATATATATATATATATATATATATATATATATATATATATATATACGATATATAATTATTATATAGATGAAATACACTTATCATGAATTAGGTGAGTATGGTGAAACTTACCAAAGCACCCGCATGATAGCGAAAAAACTACGTGTTGAACCACGAAACAAATTAACATATTTGGAATTGTGATAAAATTTTAGTAAAAAATTTAATATTTTTAATTAAAAATTAGTTTAAAAAAAAAAATATTAATATGAAATTGAACAAGATGTTCAATTTGTTCTTCCGGCAAGAAAAACTTTAGCCATAAGAAAGACGATTCTTTAAAATCCCCCAAAATCTCTCAGCATGATCGGTCCCCCAAGATTCTCCTTTCAATGCTAAGCGAAAACAACATCCACACACACACAACACACACACCACACACACACACACCACACACACACACACAACACACACACACCTACACACAACACACACAACCACACAACACCACACAACACACACACACACACACACACACACACAACATAAGGAAACCGACCGGCCCGGCCAACCCCGGCCATTTTTTGCGACCCCGGCCCCGGCCCCGGGGTTTTCTACCGGGGTTGACTGTAAATTTACACTAAATAATAGAGGGTTAAATCAACAAAATAAAAAATATATTTTAATTCCATTACTCTTTGTTATAAATTGATGCAAATATAAACATACTAAATATAATCAAATTTTTTTTGGTATTCTACTATGATTTCAAATAAAATTGAGGGCCAAATTATAATTTTTCCGAGTTTTTAACAAAAAATAT
>JABUQX010139572.1:30000-31466 GCA_015478945.1 Trachelipus rathkii
AGTAACATTTGGCCAAGTGAATCCCTTCCATTTTAGCAATAATCTATTTTTAATAAGGCAATTAAAAGCAAAAGCTTCAGTGGAATAATTACACTCGTTGAAGAGCTTAAGAAATCAGTAGAAGAAAGACTTTCTAAGTTTCTATGTGATAAATCTTTGTGTGTAGCTACTTTCTTAGATCTGCGATTCAAGCTAATTTGTCAACATGAATCAGATGAATCAGTAAAAAATATGGTCGTTGAGGCATGGGAAGAGAAGTGCATGAAAATTTAGCTCCATGACTCTTCTGCTGACGATGATTCAGCCGTAGTGGGGAAAGTGAAGCTGAAGGGATCCATTTTCACTTCTTTAATGAATAGTTTATTAAAGAACTTGTGGCATTAAACGGTCATACAGAAGAGGGAGAGTGAAAAAAAGAATCCCATTCTTTCTACGATGTGATTAATTGTACATGAAAGTAAAAATGGGCTACATACGGAATTACATCAAGAAATAAACAAATATATAAGTTTGCCTACTTTGACAAGTGAAGACAATGATATTCCCTTCAATTGGTTGAAAAACACTGGAAATAGTTTTATAAATTTGAAAAAACTAGCAATAAAATACCTTTCAGCTCCACCGACATCAGTCGAAAGTGAAAGAATATTTAGAACAGGAGGAAATATTTATGAAGCCACAAGAAATGGGTTATCCCCTGAAAATGGAGAACTGCTAATGTTCTGTCATTTAACCTTAGAGATTATTCAAATGAAGTTTAGTTTAATATCTTTAACTACGAAACTTTTCAATTTTCATTTAATTATTTTTAATATGTGAATGGTTTGCTATAGGTAAGAAATAGTTATTTTTTGTTTTATTACTTTGTATATAACACTGGTAAATATGAAATTTCTTGGACGGGGGTTTTGCAATTGATTATTGATGTGCTGATTCCAAAAATGATCGGTTTTTGAATATCACATCGCATTTGTGAGATATTGTGTGTACACAGATTTGTTAAATTTTATGATTTTTACCTTTTCAAGAGGGTCTATCAATTAAATTGGGATATATATATATAATATATATATTATATATATATATATATATAATTATATATATTATATATATATATATATATATATATATATATATATATATATATTATTATATATATATATTATTATATATATATATATATATATATTATTATATTGGATATATGAAGGGAAAGAAACAAATCGCAATGATAAGATACATGTCTTTGATAGATATATGTTAAACACATATAATACAACTATGAATAAAGAGAAATATGGGACAACAATGAATGTAATAGAAGGAATGGGTTTAGTTAATGTAAACATACCCACGATAATAGTAACTCGGGTTTTTTCAAAAAAGCCCACTTGAAAAAACCCGCTATTTTGCCCATTTGGGTTTTTTCAAAAAAAAAAATTCAGAATAATTGCATGTAAAAATAG
>JABUQX010139573.1:0-18227 GCA_015478945.1 Trachelipus rathkii
ATATATATATATATATATATATATATATATATATATATATATATATATATATATATATATATATATATATATATATATATATATATATATATATATATATATATGTGGAAAGTATATAATATTTTTTATATCTTCCCACTGAAGAGTTTCAATGAAAACACATTTCATTTAAAAAGAATTCTTAAATTTTTTACAAATAAGATGAATTCCTGTGAAGGAATTCTTGATACTTGACAGCAGCCTGTCTAAGAGGTCTTTCTTTGACTGAATTAAACTGAGAAATTTGATTCTGTTGAGAGTCAAGTTGAGGTGAATTTACACCTGAAGTTGAAGGTTGTACATCTACAATAGCAGTATCACTATTACTTTGAATAACTGAATTTGAATTTGAGGGATCAACTTGATCTATATTTTCATTGTTTTGACCATCTGAATTGGAGAGATCACTGCTTGCTTCAGCATCAGTTTCTCCACTGGAGACAGAGTGGGTAATAGATAACTCCAATGGGTAGAGATGACAAATAGAATAATGACAGGTTTGTCCATCTCCCTTTTTTAATATCACACTCCTGATCTTATTGTCATCACCAACAATGACTTCCAGAACTCTGCCCAAAAGACAGAAGGGTCTAGGCTTATTAGGTGTGTGTATCAGAACTATATCTCCAACTTTAATTCTGTCGGTCCACTCTGACTGATAGAGATTTCTACTTGTCTGACGCAAATTTAATAGATAAGACTCATACCATAATTTTCTGAAAGTCTCCAAAACTCTTCCTTGAGCAGTTAGAGTTATGGCTAGAGTTATCCTTACCAATAAGAATTGGATTTATCACATCATCATTGTATAAAAGTGTCTTGGCAATTCTCCCTTTGGATCGGATGAGGCCTTTATCATCTATGAATAAGTTAAGTTGATTGACCAGCAGTGGAATTTCATCCTTTTTAGGATTTTGGAGAAATAATATCTCCTTAGAAAAACAATGCTGTTGCATTATCTTCAACCATTAGAGTTGGGCTTTGATCACAATCTTCATCCAGCCCCTTACTCCTGGTAATGAATTTGAATATTTTTTGGGTTACCTTATAAAGCCTATGCTTATTTGTGTTTTCGGTCACTGGTGATAAAATAAGAACTAAAAAATTAATATGTATATACAATTGTGTAACTACATAAGCCTTACCTTGAGTTTGTTGGTTATTCAAAGACTTTTTTGGTCCTTGAGGAAGTTCTTTAGTTTTAAGATAACTCAGCCTTGTAGCTTTATTAAATTATAACTAACTAACTTATTAGGTTAAAATTGTAAGGTCAGTAAGAGGTAAAGAGATTAGAGGTAGGTTGATAAAGGTTGAGAAAGGGAAAATTACAATTTACCTACTAACACTTCCTTACATTTTTTATTAAAAATTTTGATTTCACAAGCACGATTAAAATAGTACCGCTTTTGAATTTGAAGTGAGTTCGCAGTTGTCGAAAGACAGTGATTTTTTAGTGAAATTTAGTGAAAATGAATATACCATGGACAAAAATATAAATTCCGCTAAAACTAATAATAGAAGATACCATACCAGTATGAGAAATATATAGCTAATAGTTTTTATCATCCCCTTAAATCCTAAATAAAACTAAAATAGAAGAGATATATATGTAGAAGTATATAATAGTTTTTATATCCTCCCACTGAAGAGTTGCAATGAAAACCATTGCAATTAAAAGAATTAAATTTTTACAAATCAGATAAATTTCTGTGAAGGAATTCTTGACACTTGACAGCAGCCTGTCTAAGAGGTCTTTTTTTGACTGAATTGAGCTGAGAAATTTGATTCTGTTGAGAGTCAAGTTGAGGTGAATTTATACCTGAAGTTGAAGGTTGTACATCTACAATAGCAGTATCACTATTACTTTGAATAACTGAATTTGAATTTGAGGGATCAACTTGCTTTGTATTTTCATTGTTTTGACCATCTGAATTGGAGAGATCACTGCTTGCTTCAGCATCAGTTTCTCCACTGAAGACAGAGTGGGTAATAGATAACTCCAATGGGTAGAGATGACAAATAGAATAATGACAGGTTTGTCCATCTCCCCTTTTTAACAACACACTCCTGATCTTATCGTCATCACCAACAATGACTTCCAGAACTTTGCCCAAAAGCCAGAAGGGTCTAGGCTTATTAGGTGTGTGAATCAGAACTATATCTCCAACCTTAATTCTGTTGGTCCACTCTGACTGATAGAGACTTCTACTTGTCTGGCGCAAATTTAATAGATAAGACTCATACCATAATTCCTGAAAGTCTCCAAAACTCTTCCTTGAGCAGTTAGAGTTATGGCTAAGTCTTGTTGTGAGGGAGGAAGTCTTTTCCATATTGGGGTGGAAACTTCACTGAATATGAGGTTTGAATTGCCATAAGGCTTCAAAAAGGAATTTGGAGCAATAACTTCCAAATCATTATCTGATGACCTATAGGTTAAAGGTCTTGAATTGATAACATTGATGATATTTGAAATACTTGTTAACAGTTGAAAGTAGGTTAAGGTTGCTTTACCTATAGTTTTAAAGAGACATCCCTTAACTGTTCGTATCATTCTCTCCCAAACTGATCCCACCCAACTGGAATAGATTGGAATCTTGTAATGTTTGATGTTATTGATACGCATATGTTCGTAGAACATATTTGGAGACAAAGATTCTAACAATATATTTCCACCTTGTTTGAAATTCCTGGCATTATCTGAGTACAAATTGGACGGTATGCCATATATATTTGTGAAACGTTGGAATGAAAGTAAAAAGGATTCAGTAGACATATCTGGAAGGACATCAACATGAATAGCTCTGATATTAAGGCAGGTGAAAATTAATAGATACATTTTTTGAAATTCCTTATCATTAATCTTTACAAAGAGATGTCCTGTAAAGTCCACGCCAGTATGCTCAAAAGGACGCACAAAATTAACTCTATGATGAGGAAGATTAGTCATTTTTGGATATTTAAAGGGTATACTGTTAAATTTTTTGCATACTATACAGTCTGACAAAACATTCTTTACAGCCTGCCTGGCCTTGGTAATCCAGAAGCCATGAGCTTTGATGAAATTGATAGTGGTTTGAACACCCAAGTGTTGACATCTAGAATGAAAATCTCTTATGATTAATTTAGTGAGATGATGATCTTTGCCAAGAAGAATTGGATTTATCACATCATCATTATATAAAAATGTCTTGGCAATTCTCCCTTTGGATCGGATGAGGCCTTTATCATCTATGAATAAGTTAAGTTGATTAACCAGCAGTGGAATTTCATCCTTTTTAGGATTTTTGAGAAATAATATCTCCTTAGAAAAACAATGCTGCTGCATTATCTTCAACCAATAGAGTTGGGCTTTCTGATCACAATCTTCATCCAGCCCTTTACTCCTGCTAATGAATTTGAATATTTTTGAAGTTACTTTATAAAGCATATGCACACTTGAGTAGTCTTTAAAGGGTAACAAAGACTGAGTAACAACCACAGATGTGTGACATTGTAAAGTCTTTTCCTTATTGGCCTCAGACAAACATTTAAGTTTACTAATAGGCCATTGAGATTGATCTAGAAGAATCCAAGAAGGACCCTTTAGCCATAATGGCAATTTTGAAAGAAAAGTAGAAGTTGTAACACCTCTGGTAATCAGATCTGCTGGGTTTTCAGCAGTATTGATGTAAGCATAAGAAATGGATACTTTGTATTCTAGCTCAACTTGATTTTTGATTTGATAAATTTCTTTGAGCCTATTATTTACAAAAATATTTTTATTTTTTGCTCTTCCAGATATGAGCCATTAAAGGACAATTTGAGCATCTACAAAGACCTTTATATTTTTGAACTTTATATTAGGAAATTCTGATAATATTGATTTGATACACTTGAAAAATAAGAACACAGACAACAACTCCAAAGAGGGCAAAGCCCTAGATTTGAGGGGGGCCACCTTGGCCTTTGAAAATATTAAACTAGAACCTTGACCTATACTATAAACTGCAAAACCATAACAAGAGGATGAAGCATCACAAAATGCAAATAAAGAGTTTGAGGAAGAAGGTGAGAAAGCACACCTTTCAATTTCAATATTATGTAATTTATTTAAATCTGCACATAGAGAAGACCAGGAAATTAAAACATCGGTAGGGACCTTTTCATCCCAATTGAGACCTAATTGCCATAATTTCCTAATTAATAACCGACCTCTTAAAGTTACGGGTAAAAAAATATTTAAAGGATCAAAAACCTTGGACACAGCTGATAACAACAATCTTTTGGTATTTGCATCAGCATTTACTGAAAATTTTGCTAGTTTTAACTTATCAGTGAGAGGATTAAAAAGATATCCTAGAACCTTATCTTCTGATTCCTGATGTTGAACTATTCTACCCTCTCCTTCCATAACAGCTCTCAATTGATCATCATTAGAGTCCCAATTTCTAAGATGGAAACCACCATCTTCCATTCTTTTGTTGCATTCATGATAAAGTTCCTTTAAATGTTGTGTATCATTGCCACTAATAATTAAATTATCTACAAAAAAATTATTCAATAGAATCTGAGCATGATGCTTAATGATATAATTGAGGATGAAAGGTGATGATGTGAAACCAAAAAGAATGGTTGAGTATCGATAAGCCTTTAACTGACCATTACTTTTCCAAAAAAAGCAAAAGCGATTGCGGTCTTCGATAGATTTTAACTTAATCTGAAGGAAGGCTTGCTTAATGTCCGCTAGCATAACAAACTGATTTGATCTGAACCGGAATAAATGTCCTAATAGGGAAGACATAAGATCTGGTCCAGTATAGGTTGCTTCATTTAGAGATGGTAAAGAATTAGTTTTAAGAGAACAGTTAAACACATGCCTGACCTTTGTTGATACTTGTTCATCAGTTTTGATAACAGGTCTGTGAGGAACCCAAATATAATTTTTATACTCAGAGGGAGATACTTTGAACTTTTCAATAATACCATCAGCTAATTGTTGCTGAAAGACATCATCATAGGCTTTGACTAAATCTTTTCTTTCTAAATTTTCATGAACTATATTAAGTACTGAAAGAGCAATGTTATAGTTTGATGGCAACAAGGGAAGTTTATCTTCAATCCATGGAAGATCTATATGATATTTTCCGTCTTTGAACTCTATACTACCTTTGAATTTTTCAATCTGTTTCAAATCATCTTCAGATTTATTATTATGCATACCTTCAATACCTAAGGACTCTAATTTGAACATATTTTCTAATCCTTGCTCTACCTCTGAATTAGTAAGAATGTGGCTTAAAGGACTAAAATAAGAATGTACAGGGTTTAAGACTGCATTAACCAAAGTATGGTTAACCTGCAATTGATTTTGATTTAGATTTTGATTTTGAATATGATTATGATTTTGAACAACTGATGGTGGATTTGAAACTCTTATTTGATTATTGTATATAAAATTAGTAATATTTCCAAATGGAATAATAGAACCATCTCTTAACTTAAAAGCAGATCCACTCATACATTTAATCAATTCTAGTTGAAGGAAATACTCTATTAAATCAATGCCAATTAAGGCATCCAAATCGAAAAATGAGTTATTAGACTCTTTATAGCCAGAATCGGCTAATTTGTAAGATTTATTTCTCAAATTAATTAGAGCCTGATCTACGAACTTAATCTCATAACTTAATTGAAGATCCTCATCAACCAAAAGAGGAAGGGTGAAACAAGACTAGTCCATATATACATTAAGAACAGTCTCTTTCAAACTGCGGGTGGTAACACCTAAATATGTTTTTATATCGTATTGAGTGCTTTGATGATTCTCTACAGATATATTGAGTTTGTCAAGCACTCTTTTAGAAAGGTAGGATCTCTGTGAGCCACAGTCGACTAGGCATCGAACTGAAGCCGAAACTTTACCTCTACCAATCCTTATAGTAATTGATGGCAACAAATATAAATTGTTGGTGCTTTGGTTAAAACTAAGACATACATTTGTGAGAGTGGAACTTTTTCTTTGCTTACAAAGAGCAGTAATATGACTTCTTTTATTGCAAACTTGGCAACTGAAAGAAAGTCGCTCCTCAAGTCCAGGACACTGATCTGCAGTATGTTTAGTACTTGAACATTTGATGCATAGATTTATTTCAATACATCTTTTGATTCTTAAATCATAGGTTTGATAAACATTGCAATTGGTCATCACATGACCTTGGGAAGAACAAAACTTACATGATTTTGAATAACTTTTGATGTTAGAAGTGGAAGAATCAATACTAGGAGAAACTTCATTTCCACCAATTTCAGTATGAGTTTTGAAATTCTGCAAAGCAGAATTGGAATCAGGCCTATTATTAGATTTTAAGGACTCATTCGTCCTTTGATTTTCTTTAATTTTAAATTGATAATTAGGCTTATCCGAAGTATTTATATTAAATTTCGAGTAAGTATTATGGGGAGGAACTTGATTAAAATTTTGACCTTTATTATGACTTTACGTTTTAACAATATTTTTGATAACTTTATTATAGCTATCGAATATTTGATTTAAATCAGGGTAATTGGTATTCAACTTGCGAGTAATTTCCTTTACTACCACATTAGGTAATTTTGATAAAACTATGTGACTAAGTACTACTAATCTTGTAGACTCCTCAAGATATTTGAGGTTATAACTCTCAAGTTCATATATTAATGTTCTAATATCATTTAAATAGACCCTTGTCGCATTATACGTTGGATCAAATTAAAGTTTTAGGTGTATTATTTTTTTAATTATTTCATCAATGAGAAAATTTTCATCTAAAAATTCTTTATCAAGAAGTTCAAGAGCCTTATTATAATTATTGTCACTAATAGAAAGATTCTGAATCAGAGAGTATGCATATCCCTTTAATTTATTTTTTAAGCAGTGAAGTTTAATGGATTCACTTAAATTTTTCTGTAAATCTAAGGAACTCTTAAATTTTGAAATGAAGGTTTTATAAGCAAACTTATCAGTTTCATTGCCCTCATAGAAACCACAATCTATAGTTCTAAGAACAGATTCACTGAAAAGAGAGCAAGTATTTTTTGGAGGGGTGGCATTTTGATCCCCTTTAGATTTTAATTCACTTTATTTTGATTTAATTGAGCATTGGTACTGAATCTGACTACACAACTCCTTATTATAAAACTCAGGAATGAGGAGTTTCATTATCACAAATATTTTTATAATATTTGTATCCTTTTTGTTTAATATCTTTTAACAAGGGACCTACTTCTCTTACAAGATCTTTACATAAACTGTATCTTTATCTTTATTATTATCTGTAGGCCTACTCTCTATCTGACTAAGATAAATTTGTGCCTTGAGGGATGAAATGGCTTGAACTATAGGCTTAGATTTTTTATTAACTCTATCAAGAAGGGCTTGTATCTCTTGGTCAGACATTTTCGCTGAAATTTGGCTAGAATGACCCAAGGACAAATGAAACCTTGAAGAAAGATGAAATAATGAAAGATAGCCTACCACCAGGCCAAATTATTTGATTTGAATTTTGAAAAGGTCTATTAGACCAAAAAAAACTAAAAATTTGAAGTTGAAAGTGATCTAGGCCTAGAATGCCTAACTTTGAAATTGAATTTTTTGAGGAAAAATGAGATATGGCCTACCACCAGGCCAAATTATTTGATTTGAATTTTGAAAAGGTTTAGAAGACCACAAAAAAAAAAAAAAAAAAAAAAAAAAAAATTGAGGTTGAAAATGACCTAGGCCTACTAGGCCTAAGTTTGAGCTTGAATTTTTTGAGGAAAACACTGAAAGGGAATGGTTAGGCAATGATGCATTGCTTTTCTAACTCTCTTACCAAAATTTGAATTAAATACACTAGGACTAACTAAACTTAGGACAAAAACGCCAATAGGCTAGTCTCGATAGGCCCATGTGGCTTCTACAGTCTCTAATATTTTCATATGTTCAAATAAACCTTAATTTTAAATTGATTTTGTACTAAGTAATAATACACAAAATATCGAAACTGCTATAAGCCTCGGAGTTGGCTAGATTATAATTTGCAATCGATAGGCACGAGTTATCAAGAACTTGCAACAAACCCGTTCGTTGAGACCAATATAGATTACACAATTGACGAAAATTTAATCTAAAGCAGATTAAATTAATTACAAAAAATTCTTTGAAAGATATAATAACTAAAAAATGATATATATGTACAATTGTGTATCTACATTAGCCTTACCTGAATTTGTTGGTTTCAAAGAATTTTTGCTCTTTGAATAAGATCTTGATAGCCCTTAGATAACTCAGCCTTGTGGCTTTTGTAACCTAGCACTTAAAAATCTTAGTTAGGGTAAATTGATAAGTGAGTTGAAGGTAAATAGAATAGAGATAGGTTGATAGTAAAAATATTTGAAAAGAAATGAAGAAATAAGACAATTTACCTCTATACCCTTTTACATTTTTGATTATTAAAATTTTGATTTCACAAGCACGACTAATTAGGACCACTATTGAATTTGAAGTGAGTCCACAGTTGTGGTAAGACCTTATTGTAATTTTTTAGTGAAATTTAGTGAAAATGAATATCACATGTAGACAAAATATAAATTCCACTAAAATAAATAAAAGATACTGTATATAGCTAATAGTTTTTATATCCTAAAATAAAATACTAAATGAGCAAAATAGAAGATCTATATATGTGGAAGTATATAATAGTTTTATAATGATTAGCTAATAGCAAACGCATTTCTAAATTCCTTTTTAATCGTTATTCTCCTTTTTATGGCCTTTTTGAACAAAAAATTAAATATTTGTTATATAGAAAATCGCATTTTACACAATGTTTTTTTTTTTTTTTTTTTTTTTTTTTTTAACCACGATAAAATATTTGTCATAGTAATTTTTCCTTTTCTATAATATACGAAACCGTATGAAATTTGTTTTATCTTTTGGCGTAAAATTTTGCCACCAAAAAGTACATACACACACTCACCATAGTATAAATATAATTAAAATTATAGTAATTCAATCAAATGTTATAATTTTCGGACCATCTTATGTGTGTGTGTGTGTGTGTGTGTGTGTGTGTGTGTGTGTGTGTGTGTGTGTGTGTGTGTGTGTGTGTGTGTGTGTGTGTATGTGTGTATTGTACCTTTCGCGGGAAAAGTTCCCGCCAAATTTAAAACAAATTTAATTTGGCTTCGTACGCAGCAAAAGTTTATTATTATTATCAAAAATATTTTTAGTATTTATCGTGGTAAAAAAAAAAAAAAAAATTTGAAGGAAAATGCCTAATAATAAAAAAATATTTAATTACGTTATGCTCAAAAATGCCATAAAGTGGACAATGCCAATTAAAAAAGAATTTAGAGAAATTTGGCAATCGCAAAGTTTCTTACAATCTAACGTAGGCAGATGAAGGCGTAGCTTTCTTTTGAAAACAGCCATTGGAAATTATGAATTTTGAAGAGCATATCTGTAATTTGCCCGATAATTTCCCTATCTATCTGACCTACTGCATGTCAATATATTTAAACTATGCACAAACACACGTACACACACTAACACACACACGCACACACCTACACACACACACACACACACACACACACACACACACACATACACACACACACACACACACACACACACACACACACAATGGTCGAAAATGGTATCATTAAATTGAAGCACTTTAAGTTTTATTATATCTATACTATGGAATAACTGCAGTGATCACAAAATAGTTAAAAAGTTGCTAGCATTAGCCGTAGGTTGCTAAATTTTTAATTTTGCCCGAGATCCAACCCGTTTCAAACATGTAGATTCATAGGTATCGATGATATTGAAAAGATAAATTAGGACTTATAGGATATATTTATTTTAATATTTTGTTTTTTACAGGGTAATTTGATTTGGTGGAAATAGTTATTGGAATAATTAAGGTTTTGGAAGCTTTCTATTGTATCTTAATTATACTAAGTCCCTATATTTCATTTAAGAAATATAGGGAAATGGATGAAGTTTCTTATACTATTGGTAATTATAGGTAAACAACAATATTGTCAATAGTTTTCAAGTCCTAAATTTCAAATTACATGTTACGATACAGATATTTTAGTGACAGAGGAGTGGTTAGCTTATTAATATAATTACTATTTATTAATTATCTCAGGGAGTAAGCCAACCCTCATTGCAGTTGATGCTTTAATATTTTGTCATTTTAAATTGTTTTTATATCTTCTCACAGCTTAGTTATTTTATCAGAAAAGTTAAATTAATACAGTGGTAATAGTAGTGCAGAGTGGTGTCACCCCCGATTTTTATAAAAATCAACGGATATACAAAAAATAATGAGGAATAATGAAAACAAAATAGTTGTTTCTTTTTAGGAAAAATAAGGCCTTCAAAAGTTGTTAAACTCTATAGACTTTTCTCATTTTTTTGATCCATCAGGTTGGTTCATTTGGCCCTTCTAGTTCAGGTTATGATAGTTTTATTAGCATACACAGAGTAAAAATCTATGTAGAACTAACAAATCTTATCATAACCAGCCTGAACTAGGATGGCCCTAAATGAGCACGAGTCCCACTAATTTTTTTAATAAGAAAGCCTATGAGAAAATTTTAAACCTGAGAGTTGTAATCTTTTCCTAAAAACAAATTTTCATTTTTTTTTAGAGTAGCTATATCCTGTGATTTTCAATTTTTTTTTTTTTTTTTATAAGAAAACCCTATGGAAGTTTTAACAACTTTGAGAGGCTGTAACTTTTATCCTAAAGAGCGACGATTTTTGTTTTCATTATTTTTCATTATTATTGTTTTAGAGTATATCCTGGGATTTTTGTAAAAATCGGGGTGCTGACACCCCTCTGCACTACTATTTTCAATATTATTTTTACTTCTATGCTCATGAGGCCCTGGAACCTGATGGTATACATGGTCATACTCCAGGGGAGGTGGAATTTATGGAACAAGACTTTGGCTTTGCTTAGGTTGGGAAACAAACGAGAAATAGCTTATCTGATGTAGGGGATATTAGGAATAAAAATACCTTTACTATATATAAACCAGCTGACTGTAGGTTCTTAATAGAAATGTCAATTTTAATAAAATCTGATAATTACATAATATTTAATCCTAAAATAATTACTGCTTTTTTAAAGTACAGTATATTATTCTGGACTTACTCATGGTATATAGGTTTGAAATTTCATATTTGAGTAAACTGAAGATAGACCTCCACCATATTATTAAACTGGATCGATATCCCATAAGGTGTTGGGTATCAAAATCTGGTGATGCCGACTCTCATCTCATCCAATATTGGAAAATTAGTCCAGCTGATGTAGAGGTTCCATTAGATGAAATAAAACATTATCAATTATTTATAGCTATGAATAAAATAATAACCAATCATATTTGATTGATGATACAAACGGTTAACAATTAACAGTACACTACTAAGGTGGCCTATGACTTTACATATAGATTATAATTACTATGATTAAGAACAATAGATCAACATAATAACTATTCAAATCAATTATAATAATATAATATATCTCTCAATACATAATTATACATATAATGGCAAGTGAACTAAATTTTATAATAATAGCAGACAGTACACTAAGCTACATCTCAAAATAAAATGATGATAAA
Source organism: Trachelipus rathkii (assembly GCA_015478945.1). NCBI lineage: Eukaryota > Metazoa > Arthropoda > Malacostraca > Isopoda > Trachelipodidae > Trachelipus > Trachelipus rathkii. Next base: position 11,686 of record JABUQX010139573.1, read on the forward strand.
TTATATAATAATAAATAATTCATATTAAGGTTAATCGAAACAATTTATAAGTAATATATACAAAACGAATAATTATTATTTGTAAGGGAATTCTAATCATTTACGTTGAACACAAAGGTGTTTTCAGTAAAAAGATGAATTTACTCAAATTAAATAGAACGTTTTGCTTATTGTTCACTCAATGAATCTTAGTTTCTGTGACAAAGAAGAGACTAGAGACCATTTAGCGAAACTTCGCAAGCAAGGTTTAATAGCAGGGAAAGAGAACTAATATGTAGTTATTACAAAGCAGAGGCTAAAGAGCCCATGGTGCATCTAAGAGGACCGTAAAACTTGCATCACAAGGACGACACAGGCGGTTAGGAAGCGCTATGGAGTAGGACCATACTGACACCTATGTAACAATTTATATGTCGGAACTGGTACAAATCATGTTGGGGAACACTGCTGACAATTAGTTACATTTCAATTTGATTATAATCGCTAAAGCTTTGAACAATTCTTAATTTTATTGTGTTTGTGATCAATTTTATGGATTGTGCGTATACTCAATTATAACTTAGATACGTCTTTAATAAGGATATAGGCGTATACACTATCACTACTATATATAATAGTAGTATACTGGATGAAATTCACATACTATAATTACCTATATAGAATATAACTAGTATAACTAGGCATTAACACTATAAAACTATCTGATTAAATATTATATATACATATAATAATATATATATATATATATTAAATAAATATAATATATATTATATATAATATATACTATATATATATATATATATATAAGAATTAATATTGTGTAAATAAAAATATTAAATTCTGATTCTTGAACTTCATATACCTTAATTAGTTGAGTCATTTCAAGTAGCTATTATTTGTTATGTTTCTCCAACTCGGAAAATTTCGGCCCGTGATCAGTTATCATAGCAAATTTTTAAGATTTCTAAGTAAAATTTTATAGATAAAATACATATATTAAAATATTTAACAAGTTTAAATACAAGTTACTAGCCATTTCCATTTATAATATTAAAAATGGAAGGTTACTCAATTGTAGATGTATGACACGAATCGCTTCTGTGAGACTCTTGCAAAATCCAATTTCATGTATGAAATTGGAACTTTTAAATTATTTGATTTTTTTAATTATTATTATTTTCACTAATGATTTTCTGACGAAGACCTTTTATAATCGCAATCTTTGCTTAAGTATTAATATCAATGAACAGGGATCTTATATTTTATTGACGTCAGGCAAATAATTACTTATAAACCTAATTAACTATCTAAAGGAATTTCCGACTAACTTTAAACATATAAAGCGAGATTATTTTCTCTTAATATGCAAAATTTACTATTTTCTGGCTTACTAATCCAATACATCTCTGGCTCTTTATCCTTAATAATATATTTTTAATTTTTATTTTTATTATTATTAATTTTTTAATACTAAATATGTAGTTCAAATTTTTCTAAGTTATTATTAAAATTCCTTTTTCTATTTATTACCAAAAATCTTTATATCCTTTTTTTTTTTTCTCAATAATATTCTTGCTTACTATTATTTTGTTTTATTATTACTTTTCAATGAGTATGTTGGTAAAAAAAATAATAACAAAATAATAATTTGTTACATACAATGTTATGTATTAAAAAAAAGTGTTTGGTAACTAAATTAGAATAATAATACTTAAGGCTTTCAACCGAAATAAGAGAGAGAGAAGAAAAGATAGATAAACCCTCGAAGATTCTTGCCAACATATCAAATAAAACTGGATCATCTAAATTTAAGCGGAATTAAATGGTGACTTGAGAGGTGATTTGCACAGATATTTGGTCTGGTGATAAAACCAGCTACCAAATAACCGTAGGCGAAATCGGATTTTAGTCCAAGTCTTGCGAACTATTCTATACAGAAGTACTTAACATTGTATGCAAGCTCGTGGGTCCCACTATAAATATTGAATTATTCCAAAAATAGAAACAACTCAATACAGAAGAGACTGATTCTGCTACACAAATGTCAAATATCAAAATTAATATTATAACGAATCAAAAAAATTTGCCTTTTTCACTAACATATCTGTAAGGAGAGAAGGGAGGCTAATAGCCATTAGTGGGGTCCTAAGTTTGTCCAGGAAGGCTTTATGAATGACATACTACAACAATTTTACCTAGGATCACATCTATGGAAGGAAAGTTTTTCAAGGCTGTCCGCTGTGAATTTATAATAAAAAAAGAAGAATTTCAGTCAGCACCTGAATTAAATGTCGGTAAGACGCCTCCAAAAAATGGCGCGGAACCTCTAAAAAAGTGATAGGGAAAGCTCGTTTGAGGAATAAACTCTTCATCAAAAAAAATATTATGCTACTTTAACTGCATTATAACTGATTGCTGTAGAATTTCTAATTCGAAGCTCGGAATGCAAAATGATGGGACAGAGTCTACTTGGAGGTGCAGTAATTAAAGAATATAGTCTCGCCACCCTCGATCGGCTCCTTTTTATCTCGGGAAAAGATGCTACCGTGGTTGATGGGCGAGTAAGTTAATCAAATAAACCTCAGATTTTTATTTATCCATGATTGAATGAAAAATGGAATTTTTCAAGATAGCGAATTTAAAACTATATAGTAAAGTAAATAAATTTATTGAACATGAATCAATATGGATGTATTATAAAAATTATCGAATTCATGATGGCGGTCTTTGGCAACCTTATCATGTTGTTAACCCGATGATTTTTTTATCCTAGAGCATTATTGATAAATATAATTTTCAATTAAGGGTAATTATCAATTTTTAACAACAATTAATCAAGACAGTATCTGCTACCTGATCAATATTGGTAGCACAGATCAGTTCGTAGCACAATTATGAGGAAGATATGTTATACTTCGATATAAGCAAAAAATGCAAGGTCAGTGGGGTCATACTTGACCTTTTCGATGAAGGAGGTCAATGACAACTTATGTAACTGAAAAGGATTGGAGTGTTAAGAGTCAACTTGAAATACTAACCAAGGTCTGGCACTGCATGGAGACATCTTGTCATGACTTGTCAGTAAGATATGAATTTTTCAATAACTTTCCTTTTAAAGATCTTTAGACTTGGTCTCATTGAGTTTACGTTTCGACTAAATTTCGTACCAGAAAAACTTATCAAAATTAAGTTTATATCTTTAGTATAATTACGGGAGGTTGTGAAACTTCAAAACGTTAATCAAAGGGAAGTTTAGATGCAAACGGTTTTTTTGTATCCGTTTTCATTTTTCTGCATATTTTAGTTGAAGGAAGAGGTTATTTATATATATTATTATATAACTTTATATTATATATATTATATATATATAGTATAGTATATATATTATAATAATATATAATATATATATTTATTATTATATTATATATATTTATATATATTATATATATATATATGATATATATATCATTGAAATATAACCACAATTTTTGGCTGAAAATTGGGTATCAAGACAGTAAGGTGACATGAATAAGAAGAATCCGGTAAAAATTTTACAATAAATAATATGGGGGGGGGGGCTCCGCCCCTAACCCATTTTTAGGGGTTACAGGTAACCCAGGGGTCCCCAAACTTGGGACTTTTAATAATTTATATTTAAATGAATTTAAATATTGTAGAATTTCCGAAGAGGCGTAGCTCAATTAAAGGGATACTTTACTCATTACGAGCCCTTAGTGTGTAACGGTATGTGTATTTTGAGGATTTCTGGTTTAAAATGCACCGCTGTCCAGGCAATTCTATATTAATAAATTTTAATTTTTATCAATTGACATCGATTATTAAGATTATTATTTACAAATTTTAAAGGAAATAGCGATGATCTGAATGGCATTTCACAATTCCTTGTCACGATGCAAGATCAACCACTCGGCGAATCCAGTCATGCAAAACCCCAAAGGAAAACTGGCACAAGTGGCAAATGAAGTAATTTAAAATAAATTACGACAGAGGCTTTAATTTATTAATAGTGAAGCAGACGTATGATACACGCAGAAGAAAAAGTGGTAAGAAAGGAAAAAAGGATCCTTCGACTTTCAGGTCTTCCAACTTTCAAGTTTCCAAACTCCAAGAGGTTGAAGACGGAAGTTGTGCTAGAAAGCGTTGATGTTGGATCTTGAGGAACTAGGTGTGTTTTTGACTTTTTGTGGACGAGTGAATAAATAAAATAAGAAAATCGGCGTTTACTAGCACTAGATTAACAATAATTCAATAAAACAACTTTTTTTCGGATTAAAAATGAGAATTAACTATTTAAGTATTAATGAGGCTAGGAATCTTCAAAAATGATTTCTTATTACTTAAGTTCAAAATAAATATTGATTTAGACAACGAATTATCTAAATTGGATGTAGACGACTGATCTTGGACGCTCTGGAAGTCTGGATCCTACAGAAAATCTATTAAATTTTATAAATAATGAAATAATTATTTAATGAAGTTGAACTGGATGCCAGACGACTTATCATTAGAAAAGCTGTTAGTGATGTACCCCCAAATCTCAACTTTTAGTAATGAGCTAGTTATAAAAGTCCGTGTAATAAGGTTAATAAATTTAGCAAACAATCGTATCGCCAGTAGATGATTAGACTGTCGGTACTTCGGTATAGGTTAACTGGTAAGACCAACTCCAGGAGTCGCTGTTCGGTATTAGATTTCTGGCAAATGATTAACTAGGTCCACACTGACCACTGAACACACTCCACAGAGTACACGTAAATCAGGAACCAGGCTGGTCTCGAGTGGACTTCAAAGTCTTTAAATCAGGATATATAAATAATATAAAAGGTTATAAAAAGATTTTGAAAAAGGAATAAAACTATGGATAGCGCTATTTTTAATCCCTCCTTCCTACAAGTGCCTGTAACCCAGCCTTAATTATATATAATTTATTATTACTATTATAATATACTATAATATATATAACATATAATACTATATTATATATTTATTATAATATTATATATATTATGATATATATTAGTATATATATAATTATATATGATAATAGTATATATTATTATTATTATTATTTATTATTATTAGCTAATACTAATATAATGCACCTAAAAGACTAACTGATTGATACTCTCGGAAGTCAATCCCCTTGTAATCCCTTTAATTATATATATAGTATGATATATATATATATATATATATATATATATATATATATATATAGTAATATCATATATATATTATATATATATATATATATATATATATATATATATATATATATATATCATATAGTATAATATTATATATTATTAACAGAGCCCAATACTTAATCCTCTAATGCACATAAAAGACTAACTGATTGATAACTAACTATTCCTTCATTTGAGCAAACATGCTTAATAATGATACGTTCGTTCTGAACGAGACTGACGTCATTTACAGAACGATATTTCATTGTTAACATAAACATGCAGGGAAAGCATTTTCACTATCATTCCAAAATTTATTGGGTCGCATTATCCACTTGATCACTGAATAAAAATTGTTAATAAATGATTAGTGAATACTCAGAAGACAATTGACTATGTGGTATGTGCATCTCCCTATTTTTGTTTCCCGAAAAGACGAAAATCTAAAACCCCAATTTTTCTTTATTTTATACACGACATTGGGGGAGGAACGAAGAACGAATATGGGGGAAAAGAGTTTCATCCACTTCAGGGTGTCGGGGAGGGGATAACGATTTTATTTTTTTCAGGCTTTTAAAACAATTTTTTTTGAGAAAAAATATCGATCTTTCGATTTTTTTTTTTAAGAAAAAAATCGAAATATCGATATATGCCTAAGAAATAATCGGCAAATAATCGATACAGTATCGAAGCCCAAAAATATCATATATCAATATATCGATACTTTTCTTGGCCATCCTAGTATGGCGGTCGTACGCTCTGTTGCAATCAGTTGCTGGTTGTTAGGGTTAGTTGCCGAAGTCTTGCTATCGTAAAGGTCGGTTTTGCCGTTCTTAACATTGATTGAGTCTTACTCAATTCCCATGCTGTCAGGTCTTGCCAGATAGTCCGATAGTCTTGCTATCGTAAAGGTCGGTCTTGCCGTTCTTAATATTGAATCTTGCTCAAGTTGTTTAATGTTGGTCTTGCCAGCACATCGACGTTGAATCAGATGCTCCCATTAAATGAAGGCTTGTTGTTACAACTCGATTCTCCACGTGTTTCCGAAGAGTAACCTGTGTCAAACCTATTACGCTATCAAGTTTACTATTAAATATATCCTTGTTTAATAAATAAACCATTTTTCGTCTCTTTTATTTGATCCCTTTCACTAATCAGCACTCATACCAATTATAGTTAGTTACTCTTAAAGATTTATGATTTTGGTCTAAAGAACCAGACTTTACAAGGTTTCAATTAATAACACGATTATATTTCTGGATAATTTAGTTATAACTCACCGAAGCAACAATTTGTTACGACGACGATTCTTCTCTTCTTACAGTATTGCAGCTT